>JACVVK020000004.1:3457500-3487500 GCA_018292915.2 Batillaria attramentaria
ATCGCCGAGTTGTGACTGCCTCAAACTTTTCAGCGCTTCAGTGTATACCCACCGTAGCAGGGAGAAATCGCCTGGTGAACACTGCCTCAGCTGTTCAGCCAGTGACCGCTGCCAGTGCAAGTGTACTGCGGGACGACTGCCTGTGACTGTATCTGGCGTTACTGACTCGCTGAGGGCAGGTTATGGGGGAATGGGGATAGCTACCCTAACTGATCAGTCCAACTGAGCACTTATTCAATCCAGTCAGACTGCCAGGTCGGCCACATTTTTATGTATCTTTGACTGTAATGGCCAAGTTACACAAACAGATCCAGTTCACAGTGGAAGCGGGGCAACGTGAAAAAGGCCTGTACAAATCTTTGGCCCTTTCGGGAATCGAACCCGGGACCTTTCGATCTCGAGTTCAACGCTCAAACCGCTGAGCCACCGACTACCCCGACTCTCTGTTGACTCTGTCTGTCTTCTTTTTATTTCAGTAGGTCAGCAAAGAGAGAGAGAGAGAGAGAGAGAGAGAGAGAGAGAGAGAGAGAGAGAGAGAGACCACTTACTTGCCACAGGCAAAACGCAACTGAGGATCTTCGTTTAAATTTTCGCAGGAACATCTTGCAATCGAGTTAGAGCGCTACAATGCTGTCACCGACACGCTACAATGTCTTATAAATGCAGATCGGTACTGACTACAATGGTAAACGACCTCCCACCGACCCCATCTATTTCATCTCGACTCAATCCGCGATGTTCAACAACTGAACCCCCACGTCAACAAGAGTACACAAATACAGGAAGTGGAACTGTATATTCAACGGCTTAGAAAATATCTGCCGTGTTTCGTACAGTCAACTCGTCTTGTGCATGCGTCGTTATGTATGGTACGTGGAGAGCAGTGGTATAATTGGCCTCAGAAAGTATGCTGCAATTGCGCGCATAATTATATACTCATGCGCAACCCATCAAAGGTCATTTGCGTGTCCCAAGTCCCATTAAAAAAACAAAACAAAACAACAACAACAACAACAACAACAACAACAACAAAAACAAAAAACCTGCCCACCGGAGATTCGAACCAACGTCCCAGGATCCGTAGCGGAGGCCTGAAGCACTACGCCAAATCCCCTGTTGTTAACTTAATTCCTACCAAGTAAGTTTCGGGTTGTGCACTACTGGGCCCGTATGTAGTAGTCGAGGTTAGGGCTTTTAGCCCTGGGTTAGACTGAGTCTAACCTTGAACTAAGCTAGCTCTAGGGTTAAATTTTCTGTTGTTTATTGTTTTGAATCAGGAAGCGGGCCCATTCCAGGAAGGTGCCTGAGCCGTTATAGAAGGATTTCTTCCTTCCTTTCTATTGCTTCCTTTTTTAAATTTAATTTTGCTTTTCGGTTTCTTTTGTCCTAGTCTGGGTTAGGCCCGTAGCCGTGGGTTAAATTAACCTCGACTTTTACATACGGGCCCTGACCTCACACACCAAAAAAAAAAAAAAAAAAAAAAAAAAATCATTTATGTCTGCATGGATTTCAGTTTGGCTTGGTGGGAGTGTTGCACTTTGATCATACTCGTGTTTGCTGCAGTAACAGCCGTAAAGGAACCGTTAATCGTGCCTGATTTTTGCATACAGGGCTAAAGCCGAAAAAAAGTACAAAACTGGGGATACCCGTGAGCGGTACGAACTGTTAAGGGAATTGGGTATTTTAGTGTGTGTCCTCAACGGCAGGCCTCACAGTCGCTTCGACCGTTCAGCACACCCAGACGACGATATATTCCAGTAAAAATTGCGTTCAATTTCTTTCGTCGCTGAGTATACAGCGGTTTTTTTTTAGTCACCTGTGAATCGGTCTCCTCGGTCAACTCCTCTAAGCTGGGGAAACTGCTGGCTCGACACTGACCGCGTAGGTTGTCATCCACAGTGTGAAGAAAAGTCATCACGCTAGGCCCCCCACGTTTTCGGAAGCTGTCGCTGTTGCTGCAGGCGTTGTTGTTGTCGTCGTCAAGGTAGGGCGCTGATTCGCCGCAGTCTGGGGATGCAAACAGGGAAAAGGCAAGAGTCACGATCAAGGGTTCATACACTGGGGAATGCGTTTCAATGTTCTATATGGATATGCTACAGTCACTCGCCACAGTCTCGGGATGCAAACAGAGAGAAAACAAAAGAGTCACGGTCAAGGGTCAGTAAACTTGGAAATCTTACAGTCACGAAGTGGACCCCGTCATTACAGTCATGTAACGACTGAAATCGTCGGCGTTTACGTGTCATAGCTGCGACCTGATGCATTTGAACGTCACAAAACGCAGCCCGGTTGGAATTTAGAATTGCAATCTTGTGGTTGAACATTCCGAAAGGGTGGGTGGATGGGTGGGGATGGGGAAGGGGGAGGGGGGAGGGCGGGTGTACCTTGACGCACGGTGCCAGATAAACATCCTAGGCGAGACTGGAATACCCGACCTCTCCTACTGGTGGCAGAATTTTGTTTTCTTTGCCCAAACTCTTCGCCAGCTCCAGCGGTTTTCTTCCAAGGTCATGGGTGGAATCCACGGAGGGCTCGGAAGCTGGGGCGGGTGGGTGCGGGTGCGGGTGCGGGTGCGGGTGTTTGGGAGTTTAGCGTCCTTTTCCACCACGTAAGGGTGATATCAAAGACGGGGCAACAAGAACAAATATTTGGCCCCAGTCGGGATTCGAACTCACGACCAGAGCATTGAAAGTCCAACGCTGTACCATTCGGTATCCCGGTTCCCCTCGGAAGCTGGGGCAATTTTTGTTACGCATGATGATGAGGCTGACCCTGATGGTATGGTGATGCTATGGAGGTCCATGTGGTTTGAGACTGCATGACAGGGCCGCATTCCACGCTTTCTGTCATAAATATCTCGGCGTTAACCAGGCTTGGGAACTACGGCACCTGCGATGTGTCACAACAAGGGAAGCACCCTGAAAGCGAACCCAATGGGCCAATAGCACGCTCGCTCTGGGTAGGAGCCGACCTAGGTAGGAAAAATCCCGCTTGCCCCGGCTGGGATTCGAACCCGGGTCTCCTGGTCCATGGTCCAAAGTGCTAACCAATAAGGTACGGGGGCCAGTGGCAAAAATTGTTACCAATGAACCACCCACCGGTCCTGTCTATGTGGTTTGTGAAAAGTGATCACCACACTTGTTTCAGATATGAGTGTCGAGTCGGAGTTTGTCGGGAACATTACTTTTTCTCTTTGATACGAAAGTGGCTTCGTAAAAAATGTTACCGACGAAAATCATTGACCACTGACTTACCAAATGCACTAAACCACAGGGTAACCCGTACCCAACCCTACCCCTAAACCTAACCTGACGCCGGGCAAACTATAACTAACTCGTGGCTGCGCTGGTATAGTTCGCTCGTTTGGAGTATACGGGGGTTGAACTACACTATAACCTAGCAGCAATGCCTCCAAACTCGTATTATACTAACTGTTTGAAAAGACAAGGACCATCAACACAGACGGAAAGCTGTGCCAAAAAGATGCATAATACTCACAGAGGAACTCCATCTTCTTCTGTTTAGCTGGAGCGTCGCAAGCAAAATGCGGGCACCGTAAACAAACCTTGCACTCAGGCCTGAGTCCAACGTCTTTTACTTACAGACTCACAGTATCAGGCCGTAGGCACATTTTATGACCACGTCATCTGACATCCTGGGCCTACGATTGGTTCGAGTTACCACTATATATCCCGACGCTTCGCGAAGTAATGATGAGTAAGGCCATAATGTGCTTACAAGGCTTTTCGGGGCATCTTAACCTTTAGTGATGCCGTGTGACATTCTTCGGTGTATGTCTGCACTTGTCTCCCCTCGTGTGTCAGGGATACGACTTTGAGTATAATTACCCGTGACTAACAGTTGTCTGCCCTTCTCCGGGTAGCCTTAGGGGGCAAGGAAACTTATGTGGACTTAAAGGGTGGATAGATGTGGGACATTAGGTGTTTGTTTTTGTTTACGTATTATTTTGTTTTTGTTTTTATTTTAAGAAGTCTATACTTAACTAACTCATTGTGTCTCTCTCTAGGTTTAAAGAAATTAACAATAAACACGTTCTGGCACTATAAGATTCGAAAAAATAAATTAAAACAACAACAAAAGACCTTATGATTTTCAACCAGTAGGCATGTGATAATAGATATGTGGAGTGTTTTTTTTCTTCTAATTTACAGATTTTAGAACAAGGATTCAGCTCGGGTTGTAAATAGCGTATTAATTCCCACTGAGTCATTGCGTCTCTCTCTCTCTCTCTCTCTCTCGGTTTTAACAAATGAACAATAAACACGACCAGACACCACAGCATGTAATATACACGCCATTCAGCTTCACACAGCAACTGGCGGAATTCAAGGAGGGGAGTGGGGTGGGGGGGGGGGGGGGGGGTGGTGGTGGTGTTGTTGTCTCTTGCCAATGGGACAACCCTGTGTTGTGTTTATGTTTGACGCAAGATTTCTCTGTCTTATCAAATGCAACTTTCCAAGGAAAAGTGATTTCACCACTACAATACTAATTTTCGTTTCGTGAAGTTAACTTTACAACATACTTGAAAGCACACACACACACACACACACACACACACACACACACACACACACACACACACACACACACACACGCGCGCGCTAACAACGCACGCACTCACACAATTTCTTCGCTATGCACATGCAAACACACATTTGACATATGCATAATATTACAGTCGAAAAATCGGGGTCTATCTGCCCAGTTCGTCAGGTCAGGGGTCAGAGCATCAGGTAATATGCAACGCTGTATGGTGGACATACAGATCGTGTCCTGTGTGCAGAGGTCAGTGTGAAGGGCGAGCTGACCACCCAGGCAAAAGGACCAGGTTAATGATGACCGCAGGGCCTATACAGAACTCACTGGTAACCACAGACAACGCCTCCGCCAACACCACACCAGCACCAAGCCTTCAGGCTGGGTTGGCTGGTTGGTGACTTAACCCTTTCTACGCTGACGCTACCATCATATGCCTGGCACCAGCCGAGCTGCCTGGATCCCTTGGTGACACTGCACCTTCCGGGCCAAAATGATTTTATATTTAGGGGGGAAACGTTGCTTAGATGTTGTACTTTACTTTGACATCACCTTCAGCGGGTTCCCAAGGAAACCTGACAGCAGATATGTGGGAAAGGGAGATAAAATGTAAATAAAATGTCACGACTATAGTCATGGTTCGGATAGAAAAGGTTAATTGGGGGGAGGAGGGGGGGGACGGGCAGGATGGGATTTCTAACGCCCGTTTTTGCTACGTAAGGACTAAGGCACGGGGTGTAACGTGGTGGTTTGAAGGTGTCTGATAAGACAGCGATAGACGATGAGAAAGCATAATTATATATACAGACCCATACGCTTAAGTCAAACACGCTTAAGTCGAACTTCGGATACGTCGAAGCAAAAAGTTTTTCCCGGCAAAACTTGCTCTTTGTATGACTAAATTTTCCACGGATAAGTCGAACGAGTACTCAAAAACGGATAAGTCAAAACTCGGTTATGTCAAACGGAATCTGAAATTTTAGCCTCGGATAAGTCGTACCAGTCGCTGGCACGGGAATTTCTCTTTGTCCTTCTGATGCATCAGCGCCAAAACACGGCTTGCACAGAGATTTAACATTTTCCGTGCAAGTACAGGTTGACAGTGTTATGTGTCCTGCGGGCCTTAGGGCTGGTTAATTTGGGTGGTAGAACACGAAATTGGCGAGAAACACGTGCAAGAACAGAGCTAGGCGTGAGATCTGACCCTGTGCCCCTGATCTGTGAGGTTTTCTGTCGCCAGTGTTAAGAAGGTGATTTGCCGTCGGTTTCGGAAGGTAAGCAGTGAGTTATTCCTGGTGTGTGAAATGTGTGTGTGTGTGTGTGTGTGTGTGTGTGTGTGTGTGTGTGAGAGAGAGAGAGAGAGAGAGAAAGAGAGAGTTTGCCGGTTGGTGCCGTTAGAGTTGGATCTTTCTGCTATTTGACTGCGTGTATAATTATGACGTTGCACTAGAATTTATTGAGCACATGCGATCATATGACTGCGAACGCGCGCGCGCACGCACACACACACACACACACACACACACACACACACACACACACACACACACACACACGCGCGCGCGCGCGCACACACACACGCACAGATGACGCTGCTGATCTTACAAGCAGAAAAAGAGTCAGTGAAACTAGAAAAGAAGAAGAAAACATAAGTTGGAAACTTATCACTTATGTCAGAACGAAACAGCCATCAGAAGAACTTGGCTTTCTAATTCCTCCGCATTGCATAATTATGTGACTATGGTAAGACCAAGCCAATACTCTGAACTGAAAGTGAACTCAAAGTGAACAAAATAGCTACGGAGATTCGATGACATGGCAGCTTACACGAGCGTATTGAATATAACAAATCCTAGCACATTGAGTAAGGCTCAGTATAGTTCGCACCCCTGGGCCGTACTGGGCAAACTATTCAAACGCATCCACACTCGTTTAGTAGAGTTCGCCTGCTTATATCGATTTAGGGTTAGATTTAGGGTTGGGGTTACCTTGTGGTAACTGATGGTGCAATCGCTATGTTGTTCAGACGGTCGCAGTGCATTTACAGCAGGTGCAAATGACACAAGGGGGCGAACTATACCAACGCAGCAGCAGTAAGTTCATGTTGACCAGGGAAAGTAAATTTCAGTTTCCAAATCGAATCAAGGGGTGAAAAGGTGCAACTCGCTTAACTCGAAGCTAGAGTCGAAATTCGACCTTATCCGTCGTCACGGATAAGTCAAACTTCGGATACGTCCAACAAAAATCCATTTCCCCTGCGAATTCGACTTAAGCGTGTTCGACTGTATATATATATATATGTGTGTGTGTGTGTGTGTGTGTGTGTGTGTGTGTGTGTGCGTGCGTGCATGCGGACATAAAATTTCCCCATGAGGGATTAATAAAGTAATTTTATCTTTATCTTATCTTTATCTTATATATGTTTTTTCCACAACGGGAGAAAGATAAACTTTCAGTTGAACCTAGAGATAAAAACTTTAGAAGACAGAGAGAAAAAAAAAAAAAAAAAAAACTCCAGATGCTATTTTGGAAAATCACGTTTCAGATTGCATATTAGGAGGACACGATGTTTACGACCACTGATCTGTCAAAAAAAAAAAAAAAAAAAAATCACGTCTGTGTAATATGATTCCATGTAATCTTTCAACAAAGCTCATCACATCATTGAAAGAAAGCCGCAGGGCTATGTCCAGCTCTCAAGACGAAATATCAAAGACGAAAAAAAAAACCCAAAAAACAACAAAACAACAAACAAAAAACCCAAAAATGTCATAGAGAAGTTTAGACGAAATGCGTCTCATTTCGTTTCGTTCAGGTTCACCCGAGCTTAACTCGGGAGCACAGCTGTGGAACATACTCCCACCTAATGTATAGTCTACGTATTCCTTTTCACTTTTTTTTTTAAAGCTAAAGTTTATTAGTACTTCTCCACCTACTGATCAACAACTGCTTCATCAGTACTTTATATTTTTTTAAAGCTAAAGTTTATTAGTACTTCTCCACCTACTGATCAACAACTGCTTCATCAGTACTTTATATTTTTTTTAAAGCTAAAGTTTATTAGTACTTCTCCACCTACTGATCAACAACTGCTTCATCAGTACTTTATATTTTTTTAAAGCTAAAGTTTATTAGTACTTCTCCACCTACTGATCAACAACTGCTTCATCAGTACTTTATATTTTTTTAATGTCTTTTCTACCGTTTATGTGTGTCAAAATTTACACTTACGCCAGACAGCATGCCCATGCTCTTTGCTTACGCTACATGGCGTTACGCGCTGAAAGCAAATTATGATGATTAATGTAACCTTAGGTATGCACTCGCTTGCGCGTCCATGTGTACATTTATGTCATACGTTTTCCAGTTTTGTGTGTGTGTGTGTGTGTGTGTGTGTGTGTGTGTGTGTGTGTGTGTGTGTGTGTGTGTGTGTGTGTTACTCCTTATCAGTTGATGTATTGTAGCAAGGACAGATAGCGAGAGAGACCTCTGCATCAATTGTCCCATCCTTGGAAAATAAAGTTTCAGTCAGTTAGTTAGTCACTAAAAATAGCTTGTATTTTTGTAGTCTAACCACGAAGGCTAAAGAATGGTCGCACAAACACTATTCTCATTTTTGTTTCAAAATAATTATTACGTTCCGTCCACAAAACTCCAACGCAGTAAAGCGCAACGAAAACTAAACCAATTTCGTTAGTCCTTCTAAAATCCTTTCTAATACGGGAGTCACCTGATGACCGAACCATGCCGACAGAAGTCTTCTATCTTTACGACAAAATGGAAGATAATAGTCAGGATAACGTGAAGCTGGGATTTTGTTTTTAAATCGCTGCAAACATCAGTCGCAATTCCCTTTAGGGACACAAAGGGCACCCACAGTGCAGGAAAGCCAAGAGGAATCGAATTGTGAACAGTCTGTGAAAGGCATCACTGTGTGTAAACTTTATGAGGGTTTTTGAGGTGGTGAGTGTCATGCACGGGGCAAAATATCCATTAACAAACCTGCTAATGTCTCATTAATGTCTCACAACAGGGAAGTGTGCACAGGCAGGCCAATGCACACACACACACACACACACACACACACACACACACACACACACACACACACACACACACACACTCTCTCTCTCTCTCTCTCTCTCTCTCTCTCTCTCACACACACACACACACACACACACACACACACACACTCTCTCTCTCTCTCTCTCTCACACACACACACACACACACACACACACACACACACACACACACACACACACACACACACACACACACACTGCCACACACACAAATATTTGGCTCCAGCCAGGATACAAACTCACGACCCGAGCCTTAGAAGTCCAACGCTCTACCATTCGGCCACCCGGGCTCCCCGGAGAGAGAGAGAGAGAGAGAGAGAGAACAAACTCACACGCACCAAGACACACACACACACACACACACACACACACGCGCGCGCGCGCGCGCGCGCGCGCGCAGGCGCAGGCGCACGCATGGCCTAACGAGGAAGGCCCTAAACTTGGCAGACAACGGACCTAAAATAGTTACACGCAGGACGTAAACAAGTTCCAGTGGGCGATCGAAGACGTCGACACGAGGAACCTTCAGATGGGTCAAAGTGAGCGTAACCTTCGAGTCCATGGGTAGACGTTTGTGTCGACAGAATGTCAAAGTCGTTGTCTCTTCTCATCACCGGAAGCGAGTCTCTGACCTTAGCCGTGAAAGTGTTTCGAAAGGAGAAAGGTCTCCTCCAAAGATCAGGCGCCAGGCACGTAACGGTCGGTTGGTGGTAACCTGGGGTGGGTCAGTGAAAGAGGAGGGGTGGTAGGGGCGGGAAGGGTGGGTGTCCTTTTGCACCACGTATTGATGACATCAAAGACGGGCCAACGAGAAGGCCAGCACAAATATTTGGCCCCGAGCTGGGATTCGAACTCACGACCAGAGCATTGAGAGTCTAACGCTCTGCCATTCAACTATCCCCGGTTGGTGAGAGAGAGAGAGAGAGAGAGAGAGAGAGAGAGAGAGAGAGAGAGGATAACGATGATAGTGATGATTTTGCAACGGTTGAAATTTTGACAGGAATATCCACAAACCTGCCGTTGCTACTCACTACATTATCGAACTATTAAAAAAATGGCGAGTATTAAATCACTTTGTGAAAACTTGAACCGTCATTTTATTCCTGAAACGGTTCCTGCACTTTAGATGCCCTTTCTGTACTTAAAGTTATTTTTCACTGTCGCTTAAAGCGATTTGTCACAATTCCTAATTTGCATTCAACGTAACACAGAGAGGATTCCTGTCTGCGTGGTTTCTCAAGTTACTCCCCTCCGTTTTTTTATTTTTTTTATTTTAATTCTAAATGTTTTCTTTTTTCGTCTTTGATATTTCGTCTTCAGGAGCCAGATACATTCGGTCGGTTGTCTAGTGGTTACGAGACTCCGTCACCAATGCGAGATGTCAGGTTCCAGTCCCACTCGGGGCAAAGAATGTTTCCTTTTCGTAGGTGACGCCGTTCATTCGGGCCGATCGTCGGGGGTTCTCTCCGGGTACACCGACTCCCCCCCCTCCCCCCCTGCAAATGTTCAGCCCACAAAATTTGAAATTAAAATGCAATTCTAAATTCGGAAACTGAACTTGCTGAGCTGACCCTTCGCACCACGTGATTGTAATGTGTTCATGTCCAGTGCGTGAGAGAATGCGTGTGGTTCACGTGAGCGTGCGTGTTGGGCTCAGCTCGCGGCGCTTTGAGACAGGTAAAGAAAATGGGTAAAGCGCCCACACAATACTCAATTATTAAAAGAAAGTTGAGTAGTGTGAGAGCTAGCTCCATTCCCGGAGGATTTGTGATATCGAAATATCGACATATTGTGATATTTGTGATATATAACGAAAAATGCTGTTGTTTTTACTTACCGTTTAATTAATTTAATCCAGTTTAATACCCTATCTTGTTTTACTTTTATTTTTATTTTCATTATAGGTAATATATTTTACAGCCGCAAAACAAATTGCCCTTTTGGGACAATAAAGATTTATTGAATTGAATTGAATTGAATTGAATTGAATTCCCGTTCCGGGGGTCTGACGCTACTCTTTGCCCCCACGACGACGCCAACTCCTTGCTAACCGAAACCGGGCTGAGCTTCTTAATGCCTGAGAAGGGGGGGGGGGGGGGGGGGGAATGAAATTACTCGGTGACAAGGAAAGTGGACAGTTGCGCACAACTTTGAGGTCCCCGTGTTATTTCACAAGTGTGCACAGAAGCGGTGAAAACTGTTGCATTCACCGGCACCAGTACATTCTCGGCCTGTTTCGAGATTATTACCTACATGAGTACTCTCCCTTGCCGCAACAAGCACGCTTTTTTTTTCGCGGCGGAGCACAAAGCTGCCACGAAAAATGATTGATTGCTGCGGGTCTATGTATGCACGGGGGACTACTCACGCAGGTAAAAGTCTCGAAACAGGCCGAGAACGAACTGGTGCTGGTGACTGCGACAGTTTTCACCGCTTCTGTGCACTGTGAAATAACACGGGGACCTCAAAGTTGGTCGCAACTGTCCACTTTCCTTGTCACCGAGTAGTTTGATTTTTTCCTTCTTAGGCATTACAAAGCTCTGCTCAGTCCGGTTTCGGTTAGACGAGTTGGCGTCGTCGTGGGGGAACAAGAGTAGCGTTAGGCCACCGGAACGGGAATGCGCTAGCTCTAGGCCCATACCTCAGTTACGTCGCGACTCTCACGTTACGTTCTGACCAAACAGCTACAGGTGCTGTCTTTCGCATCGTTCAGTAGATGTCTTTTTTTCTACTTGAATGTTTCCCACGGGAAATCTGCTCTCGGAATTCATTTATTCAGACGGATAGTTACCTTCATCGGGCGACGGGAAATGGGATTTTGGAAAACCCTGATGTGACATTCAAAACCAGAGGTAAATAAGCAAAAGAATCCGAATAGATTTGTCAGAATTTGTAACCACGACTTTTGGATGTTGAGCTCAACACTCAATGGTGTAAACACCTATCCCGAGATAGGAATTAACATATCAAAATCACATTAATAATAATAATAATAATAATCGCAATAGTAATAATAATAATAATTGAATGGTTTATTTTGTTTCATAGCATTACGGGAAAATTAATGGTATATGAAAAAAAAACCCTTGAAAGTGACATTTAAAACCAAAATTAAACAAACAAAAGCATAATCACGAACAAATTCGTCAGAAATCGTACCAAAATTGTATTGCATTAAGAGCTCTTCTAATCATCGAGATAGAGTACCCTGAGCGTACAAGCACACTCACAAACGAAACTGTTCCAAAACGTAAGCTGGCTTAGTAAACGCGCGTTTTAGAAAAAAAAAGTTTTCCAAAAAGTAAAAAGAAATAAGACCAAAAAAAAATTGTCTTCTGTGTGGCTAAGTAATCTTAGAAAGGCACGTAAGCTGGTTAAGTAAACACAGAAACTGCGCCTTTTAGAAAAAAAGAAAAGGTTTTCCAAAAGGTAAAAAGAAATAAGACAAAAATTTGTCTTCTGTGGGGCTAAGTAATCCAGGAAAGGCACGTTTCAATGAGGCCACGTCCAGTACAGTATTTTCTTTCCATTTCCAAGATTGCATTGAAGTTGTGAATTAATCTGTCTGATCGTGTTGGTTTTTCATTTTCTTTTTTTCAATTTGCTCGAGAAGTTCCAGCCGGACATACATGATGACAGCTGTTTCCGACCTGCTACTATACACAGTCATATCACCTCAAGACACAGGATGGTAGCAAAAACGTTTGATCCGATACATCATCATGAAAAAAAGAAAAAAGAGAGGAAAAAAAAAAGAGAAAATATATTTAAAAAAAAAAGAAAAAAAAGAAGAAGAAAAAAAAAGAGAGAAAATATAACACAAACTAGAGAGACAGAAGTCTCCAAGGCTCCCTTGTGACATGGGTCAAGGTCATTCAACAGAGTATGATTGTAAAACTCTTATCACTATCTGTCATCAAGCCAAGTCAGGTGTCTCTGGTGTTCTTAGTTCCGGGCAATAATTATTACAGTTTTCCCCAAAACTGTTTGTATGGCTTTGACCTTGGGTTAAGGTTATTCAAATGAGACCTGAACAATGTCTATCAGTATGCCAAGTTTGATGCCTCTAGTATTTGTAGTTTCTCTGAAAACGGTATGTTGAATTTCACAACAGACAGCTTTAAGGTATGTCTCATAGGCCTCATTGCTGTTTGTCATCGTGCCTCGTTTGGTGCTTCTGCTGTTTATAGATTCTGAGAAAATGCCAGTGTTAAGGTTTACTGCGGACAGACAGACAGACAGACAGACAGACAGACAGACAGACAGACACACACACACACACACACACACACACACACGACGGAGGGTTATTACATAGACTCCCTTTGTTACACAAGGGAGCCACAAAGAAAAAAAAGGAAAGAAAAAAGAAACCAAAATAAATTAAAAAAACAAGGAAAAGAACAGAAAAAAATCAGCTTGAAGCAACAAGGAAGCAAACAAACATGATGGGCAGTTTTTTTTTCTGACCCACAAAGCAGTACGGCAACACAAGGAAGGACGGAAATTAACCTTGTATATTGAGCAGATGTTCATGAACGGAACTTTGCATAACATCCTATTTGTCGGACACCCATAACCGGAGGGTCTGAACACAGACATCATAAGAAGCCATACAAACTTGCTACAAAAGGTCATACAATTTTGCCCTTCGCAACACGTGATTGTAATGATTGTGTTCATGTCCAGTGTCTTAGAAAATGCGTGTGATTCACGTGAGCGTGCGTGTTGGGTTCAGCTCACGGCGATTTGAGCCAACTATTTGGGATAAAGCACCTATATGAATGCAATTATTATTATCATTATTTATATGGTCACGCACTTTCGGCTGCACGCGGCGAAACGCTACGAGGAATCCCTCGTAAAGCTTAAATACGTATGGAGGAGGGTGGGTGGGTGTTTGGGAGTTTAACGTCCTTTTCCACCACCTACGGGTGATATCAAAGACGGGGCAACGATGAAAGAGCCAGCACAATATCTGGCCCCAGCCGGGGTTCGAACTCACGACCCGAGCATTGGAAGTCCAACGACCATTCGGCCACCCCGGCTCCCCTACGTATGGAGGAAGGAATGCATTGTTTAACATGATTAGTTGGGTAAAAGCAAAACTGAATACCAAAAACCTGCATAGCTGACGTCCATTTTCGAAAAAAAAATGGAGATTGTCCTATACGCACATTGTAGACACCTTACTGATTCTAAATTTTCATTTTTTTGTGGGGTGGGGGGTGGGGGGGGGGGGGGGGGGTTGCTTGCTATAAGTGGCTGAAGGAGGAACGACACAACATCGCATGGTCTGTTCAAGCTGTCTAGGGATGTAACATCCATTCTCACCATGGGTGATGTCAAAGACAGGACGACAACGAAAACGACAGAAAAAAAAAAAAGTTTGACTCGGGTCTTGGGGTGGTGGTAACGATGACGTCAATGAGGCTACTCACGGGCCATGGGGTCGCTTTTGTAAGGCCGTTCTTTCCGAAGGCGACGTTTTCGCTGCGCCTCCGGCCCGTCAGTTGACATTTGCGTGACGTCAGACGATGAGCGCAGCACTAGGACCTGTTGAAGAGCATTTGATAACGGGGTCGATAAGGTCGAAGTTGACGCTGATGACGACTTGTTGTGGGTTATTTTTCTCTGGTGCTGGATTACTTTGAATTATATCACAGCGGGGTAATCGTGGCAGAACGATGGTGCGTTAAGCAATTGCAGTGTACGTGCTGCTTTCCACGTACAGCAAAGTGAAATCTGCAATCTGTATTGACGATTAGACGAGGAAAAAATAAATAAATGCGCGGATAAGCAAGCGCGCGTGCACACACACGCACACACACACACACACACACACACACACACACACACACACACACACACACACACACACACACACACACGCACGCACGCACGCACGCACGCACGCACGCACACACACAGAGGGGTAATGGCAATGACAATGATCCCCTATTTAGCCACGATAGAAGCTACAGCACTGGTATAGTGACCATTTCCAAGATGTGAGAGAGAGCGAGAGAGAGAGAGAGAGAGAGAGAGAGAGAGAGAGAGAGATGATGATGATGATGATGATGATGATGATGATGGAACTTTATTTCCCAATGGTTAAAGTTTTGACGGAGATGAACGTCAATTTACAAACTTGCCGTTGCTACACACACTACTAAAACACATCTAGCAAAGAAAACTAAAACATTGAGATCAAAGAGAGAGAGAGAGAGAGGGAGAGAGAGAGAGAGAGAGAGAGAGAGAGAGAGAGAGAGAGCTGCCAGTCAAATCATTACAAAGGGTGAGAGTGCCATCAACACGCTGTTTACCAGTACTGCTGCACGTAACGTGCCGATTATGTAGATAAAATCGCGTATGTACAAGTCATTATGATCCAGTACTCCAGATGATGAGTTTCTGTTGTAGGCTACGTAGCGGCTAATGTGATGCTGATTGATTTTTTATTTTTATTTTATTTTTACGGACGGACATTCACTACGGCACGGGATTTAGTCAAGATGGCGGAAGATTTCCTGTCGCTACTTCAATTCAAAACTTGTGACGACGAGAGCTCTCGGGTACAGCCATGTGTTTGAAACAATTAACATGTAACCCAGACAACTGTAACCATGCTCACTCAATAAAACAAATCCTCCGTGGTAACCGTAGGCAGCGCAAGCTTTTTTTTTTTTTTTTTTCTTCTAACCTACTGATCTGGTTCGCGCACTTTGATTGGCTTGCATGAGTTGTCAATCAGGGACTGACCACATGTCAACGATGAGCATGCGCACCTCTTTACACTGTAGTAATGTGTTAGTGGAATTCGTTGTCTGGTTGCTAAACGTTGTCTTTCTTTGACACAAAAATCCAAGTAGTGTTTCCGGTGCGACTCAATTTGAAAATGGAAACACTCTGTGTTGCTGTTTACTGGGTTTCGGTTCCTCTGTGTGAACGAAAAAAAAAAAAAAAACACCCAAAAAAACCCCAAAAGAAAGAAACAAAAAAAAAACAACAACAACAAACAACCCAAAACAACAACAACAACAAAACCGCTTATCAAAAAGAGGCTTGCAATATAAAGACGTGTGTGCGAGCTCAGATTTGTCATGCGACTAAGAGCAATCATCGTCAAAAAGGTTTCAAATCGCAGTCGCACAGGAACACCATCCGCACTCTTCATCATCCCCCCGTGTGTGAACCAATTTTATCTTAGGACATACCTCTGGTTGACGATCTCGTCGAGTTTTTACACGTTTCTTGCCTTTGGTGATGACCTCTTTAGACAGGACACTATCCCCGGCGGTCTGTCGCTGCTACACCAAGAGAGAAAAGAACAATTCTATTAAAGATTTTTTTTTAAAAAAAAGCACCGCAATTTAAAAACAGCTAAAAGGAAAGTGGGGGAAAATGTCACGGACTAGTCGTTCGCCCGGCGGAGTTTACGTAGGAGTTTGTTTTAATTGTGATAAGAAACGAGTTTGCGTCAACCTGCTATGACGGGAAATGCGAGGAGAATTGAATTTAAAAAAACAACAAAAAAACCGCAGTTTTTGTTGGTGTGTAGTCGCATATCATTGCTGAGAACGACTGCAGGACTGAGGTGAAAAACACGTAGGTTTAACTGTGTCCACACTGCAAAACCCCAGTCATGTTTCGATGTTTGACTTAAGGAAGGTAAATCCAGGTCGCACACACAGACACAGACACAGGGTGGGGGAGTGGGTTCGGTGGGTAAGTGGGTGTTTGGGAGTTTAACGTCCCTTTCCATCACGTAAGGGTGATATCAAAGACGGGGCAACGAGAAAAAGTCCAGAACGAATATTTGTCCCCAGCCGGGAAGACACAGACACACAGACACAGACACACAGACACGCACACACACACACACACACACACACACACACACACACGCACGCACGCACGCACGCACGCACGCACGCACGCACGCACGCACGCACACACACACACACACACACACACACACACACACGCAACTAAACAAACGCATACACACATAAACCTATTCACAACACCCCCCCCCTCCATCGCCTCCTCCGCCCTTGCCTCTCCTCCTCCCCCCCCCCCCCCCATTCACACACACACACACACACACACACACACACACACACACACAACTAAACAAACGCATACACACATAAACCTATTCACCCCCCCCCCCCCCCATCGCCCCCTCCGCCCTTGCCTCTCCCCCCCCCCCCCCCATTCACACACACGCACACACACACACACACACACACACACACACACACACACACACACACACACACACACACACACACACACTTGCACAATCCTTTACAACAAGCCAGTCAATCGCAAAAGAGACCTTGACTTTGAACACGTGACTCGAGGCAACGTGTTAAACGACGGAAACAAAACGACAGTAAACAGCGACATCTTCGTTCTGTTGGTACAAGTTGAATTTCCGTGTCACCGTGACCGCCAGATCCTATCACGTCAGACGACACAGGTGGGGGAGGGGCAGGGGGGGGGGGGCAAATCACGACAGAAGACCAAAGCAACAGGAAACCTGTCAACCAGTCACATGTCTGCAGTTTCCTTAGCGCTTGACACACAAATTTAAGAACCATCCCAAATTTAAGAACCATCCTGCATGTCTGGATGTTGCTGAAAAATAGTCACAGTTTGTAGACTTGCTATGATCAAGCAACCATGCTTCACAACAGACTACGTTGTGAAGGCAGAAAATCTTGAGACAGAAAATCTTGAGACAACGTTGCGAAAGCAGACACTCTTGGAGACAATTAACGTTGTGAATGCAAAAGATCTTAAGACTACCTTGTGAAAGCAGAAAATCTTGAGACTGCCATGTGAAAGCGGGTGGGTGGGTGGATGGGGGTTTGGGGGTTTAACGTCCTTTTCCACTACATACGCCATGTGAAAGCAGAAAATCGTAAGACTATTAACGTTGTGAAAGCAAACAAATTTGAGACAATTATACAACGTTTTTGCTGTTTGTTTACTTGTTTTTAATCAAAATAACACAAGTTTTTGGAGCACTTTCCAAATACTCTTATTGACAAAGTCATGGCGTTTCGAGGATCTAGCGTGAAAATTGAATGAGCTACGGACGTTTGAATGAAAGTGTAGGTGCAATCGTACCCACGACGTACGGCCAAGGTTACATTAACGTTGTGAAAGCAGAAACTCTTCAGACAACGTTGTGGAAACAGAAATCTTGTGACTACCTCGTAAAAGCAGAAAATCTTGAGACTACACGTTGTAAAAGCAGAAAGCCTTGAGACTACCTCGTGAAAGCAGAAAATCTTGAGACTACCTCGTGAAAGCAAAAAATCTTGAGACTACAAGTTGTAACAGCAGAAAATCCTGAGATTACCTCGTGAAAACAGAAAATCTTGAGATTACACGTTGTAAAAGCAGAAAATCTTGAGACTACCTCGTGAAAGCAGAACATCTTGAGACTGTAGGTTGTACAAGCAGAAAATCTCGAGACTACCCTGAGAAAGCAGAAAATTTGGCTCTTACCAACTGCACTTTACGTTAGGACCAAACCAAGGTGAGTTTGTATCACCGGGGTGGCCACACGCTTCATTGTTACGTGCACGCAAACATTAAACAGCGCCCTAGTCACAGTACACATTGAAACCTTTCTCTGATAGCCAAGATGACACAGAAATTTGCCAACAACAACAACAACAACAACAACAACAACAAAGAAAGGAAGAAAGAAAGACGCTGCTTTTAATTTTTTCCTGTCTTTTCCGTTGTCTCGCACGTTTCCTCCACTCTTTTGTCAGGAATGGGGTAGTAACTTTGTTTTCTCAAATAATTTGTCTTTGTTCCACTACCGCTCATACGCAAAGTGTTTCACGGTGCGGGGAGTGACCCTACCGTCTTTAGGCACGGAGAAGGAAAACGCCTTTGCTCCTTTTTACGCCGCTGTCTTTGGGAATCTCTCGTGTTACTGTGACCCAAGAGAAAAAGTGCTGTAAGGGGTGTGGCTGGGGTGAGTGGAGACGGCAGCAACTGACCGTTCCTCTCTGCCTGCAGGCTAAAAGACCTTGACAGTCTTCAGGTCGAACTGTCCCGTGTGCCCGGACCAGCATGACATAAGGCTTAGCGCATTAACGTCAGAGGGGTGATCCATTGTCCAGGAACTTAATGAACTAGACGCGAACTGACAGTTGGGGTAAAATATCAAGATACAAGATCAGATCTTAGAAATGTTATCGCAAAAGGCCATGGGCCAAGCGCGCAATGGAGGCAGTTGAAGGAGGGGCTGATCAGTGCGATACATTTACAACACAGGATTACAAAACACAAAAAGAAAATCCTATACAGCTGTAAATCTGCGCTCGAATTATAAAGTAATGCTCCGTACAGAGCTGCTGAATTTTCTCTGAATTTTGCAATACAATTACACCTTGACTGCTAATAAGCTGTGAACAAGTTTTGTGCAGACAGTATCAGAGAGGACAGGTCGAACTGAAGCAATGCGCCTTAACTCTTCAGCTACGGTCACAACCGGCCGTACGGGCTCCTACGGCGGGTCTACGGCCAAAAATCGTGGCAAATCTTGCGAACGGCGCACGGGCGTCCTGCGAAATTTCCAGGTCGCAAGGAGGCCGAAGAGCGCTGCGGCCGGTTTTCGACATGATCAACAAACTCTACGATCACCTGCGATTTTTTTACACACTTGCGTTGGCCGCACGGCCACTGTACGGCCAACACACGATTGCCGCAAGTGCATCGTACGACTCTGACCTCTCGGGGCGAGAAAAATATGTCACGATGGCCGCACGGCGGCCGCACGATGAACGCACAAGTGACGCACGGTTGTCTTGCGTGCTTCCCACGTGGACCGCACGATGGCCGCACGTGATCACAGACCGCAAGTCGGTAGTACGATGTTCCCACGATGCACGCACGTGCTCCGTGAGTGCTCCGCAAGGCTGACGCAAGACCAGGTGCGGGCCCGGGGGATGTTGGTGTGCAATGTGGAAGTGTTGCAGTGCTGTGTCAGTGTCTGTCAAGTTGTGTACGTGTCCATAGATTTGTCAAACTCTCTGTTAATAATATCCAAATCCTTTGATGTCTTCTTAGCATAAACAAACTACATGTATATATGTAGGCTGGTCCCTATATCAGTATATGCATGAAAAAGGCGCGTCGGCCATGGCCGTCGAACGACCGACGTACACCACGCGTACAGAGCACTTACGATAGCCGTACGGCGCACGCACGACACCCGTATAGCCCGTGCAAACATCGTCAACATCGCACGAACGTCGTACGAAGGCGTACGACCTCCGTACGATAACTGCGAGGACAACGTACGATCCGAGCGGCCGTCATACGATTTTTGACCAACTGAAATCGCAAGACGTTACCCGTGCGAGATTTGCGGGGAACGTACGCCATCGCACGTATATCGTACGCACGATTTGCAACCTTAATTCTTTTTTCAGATCGTAGAAGCCGCAGGCCGCAGACATTTCGTGGAGATCGCAAGCATAAAAAAATCGTGCGGCCGGTTGTGACCGAGGTCTTAGAAAGCAACGCTGCCCATCTGATCCTGCATCGACAATGTTTGGTCGACCTTGACTCCGAGGTATTTCACGGATTTCTGAAGCTGAATGACGCTCCCAACTAAGTCAAAATCTACTTGTCCGAGGCGTGACAAAGTACCTAGAGCCTTTGCTTACGCTAAGCATCAGACTAAAAAGAAAAAAAAAAGGAAAAAGACAAGAAAAAAGACAAAGAAAAAAAAGAAGGGAAAAAGACAAGAAAAAAAGACAAAGATACATCTGGCAGATTGATAACGATAGAGATTTCTTTTGAAAGACATATACTGGTATTCTGCTAAATTGCTTTCCATGCAGTCGGAGAATCCTGAGACGGATGATATTTCGTAACGCCAAATAAATAAGCCAGATAAAATTCGGCGATGGAGCCATTCCCAGATAGAAATTCCAATCGAAATAAGGCGATTATAGAAATCTCGCTGAATGACGCATGTAAAACACCAAGGACATTTGAATGGGGAAAACCTACAGCCATTACTTCTGTCTTGTATGTGTTAAGCACCAGACTATAAAGAGAGGGAAGTTGGGGGGGGGGGGAGGAGAAAAAGAAAAAGTAGACAAAGATACATCTGGCGGATTGATAACGTTAGAGATTTTTAAAAAATACATATACATGTACCAGTATTCTGCTAAATTGCTTTCCGTGCAGTCGGGGAATCCTGAGACAGATGATATTTTGTAACGCCAAATAAATAAGCAGCGAATAAATGAACCGATGGGAAAACCAGATGATCATAATCGATCATCAAAATCGGCGATGGAGCCATTCCCAGATAGAAATTCCAGTCGAAATAAGGCGATTATAGAAATTGTCTCTGGATTATCTCGCTGAATGACGCATGTACAACACCAAGGACATTTGAATGGGGAAAACCTAGGTTTAGTCTAAAGTTTAGCCCGAAGAACCACGTGCTCTCTGGGGCACAGCGCGGTGTTGAGACAACAAGCAACCCCCTCAGGTTTGAGGAGATTGTTCGGGCTGCAGCATGAGCTAGTTACCCTCTGCCTAACCTCGCTTGTGAAATATAATTCTCGGCATTCCACTCCATTATCTGGCTGGAAGAAGTTACGGAAGAAGAACTCATTTGGTTGGCTGGTTTCGTTTGACGTCATTTTCCGCCATTTTAGGTGATATCAAAGGACGGGGCTAAGACGACAACGCAAGTACAATTCTTCACTTTTCAACTTCGAGCCAGCAAGTAAACCACCCGCGCATTGACAGTCAATACGACTCTAGTAGCTCGGCTATCGTGGACGAAAATGAAACAACAACAACAACAACACCCTATCACCCCCCTCCCTCCACAACCCCCCCTCCCACAGTCCACCCCCTCCACCCCCCCCCAACAACAGCAACAACAACAAAACAACAACAACAACAAACGAAAGAAAGAAAACCACCAGCAGCACCAACGAAACAAAAACAACAACATCCAAAAGGAAATAGAAAAGAAAAGAAAAGGACCCCCCCCCCCCCACACACACACCAATTTGCAGAAACCAACTACAACCAAAAACTCCTCCCCCCCCCCCCCCCCAAATAAACAACAACAACGATTCACAAAAACACCAACAAGAAACAAAGAAACAACGACAAATAATTACAAAAAACCCAAACAACGTCCAAACAAACAAACAAACAAACAAACAAACAAACAAACAAACAAACAAACAAACAAACAAGTCACCTGTAATGCTAGGGACTTCAACCAGCCCTCCGTGTCCACCGCAGCGTTGACGCTATTGTGTGGCGGGTCGTGAACTCTCTGTCCCCGCGTCCTTCCGGCACCTCGGTCTGAACCTTCCGCACCGCGTTGCTCCTCTTCCGACACGACGACGTCATCAGACGATCCACACACGTCATCCTTTATAGTACCGTCAGAGGAAGAGCTCGTGGCTCTCTTGGTGTCCCCTTCTGAGTCCACAGCATCGTCGTCCATGGCTTGATGGAGTTTGTCCCCAAGACAGAGACTTGTTGATGAGTTCATCTCCGAGTCAACACTGCCACCTTGGCCTGGAGCTTGGGCCAGCAGCTGAAGCGGACTCGGAGCGGAGACATCGGGGGATATTGCACTAGTTGCGTGGGGAATGTGGGGAGGGAAGCCTTCAGGCAGAGTGAGTCCCTCAGGCAAAGTCTGATCGTGGGTAGTGTGTGAGTTCTGACACTGGCCTTGACCGCTGGGTTTGTGTGGCTTGTTTCCTCTCTTGCCTTCATTGACGCCGTCGCGTTTCTCGTCGCCTTCGGGCACTTCACCGCCAAAGGCGTCTCCTTGTTTGTTAGCGAAACTGTTTTCTGTTTTTCTTGCGCGAATGCCGTCAACTTTATCGCGCCTAAACGCTGTTTTTGTGGGTTTTGAGCGTAATCTGCTGTTTGGCATTTGCTTTGTATCGCCACTTCCAGATTCGGCAGACGCGAAGGACTCGGTCAGACCGACCCGAGAAAGGCTCGTGTTTGTGTTCGTATGTGGCCTGCAATCCACGGCATCGTCTTCCGTGATGGTGTGGAGAGGCCGACCGTGGGTTGGAACAGCTCCAGACTCACAGCCTTCACATTCCAAACACCCTGTCCCGCTGCACGTACCAGGATGGTGACTTAGCCCTAGGTCATCTTTCTGTCGTTTTCGAAATTCTTGGAAACTAGGAATGTGCATTCTGTTGCGCCTGCTGGCTGAAAACATAGACAAGGGTGATTTGTTCCGCACCATGTCTGTCAGCTTAGACAAGGACGGGTCGTCACAAGCAATCGACTTTCTACGGTCGTTTTTGGGCGAATGTGCACTTATGCTTGTTGTGTCTCTGGAGTCCTCCGTCACTGCTGTCTCCATTTGTTCAGTCATGTAGGGAGACTCGTCCTTGCACGTTGACATTTCTTGCTGCTCCTCCTCGTTCGTTTCTGAATCCTGCAACTTCAGTGAACTTTCAAAAGCAAATCTAAGATTCTCTGTATCTTTCAGTGACAAGTCAAAGTTCGAGAAGGACTTTCTCAACCCGAATTTCTTCTGCTGCAGGATGTTTTGTTCCACCGCATCGATATGATTCGACAGATGTTTCTTGAACAGGTTATTGCTGAGTAAGAATTCAACCCTCGAAGCCGCTTGTCGCTTTGACTTTCTCGGCGAAGTGTCCCCGCTTCTATTTCTCGGTGAGGTGACTGTGCTGCCTCTCGGCGAAGATTCTCTGTCGTTTCCTGGTGTTGTTTCTGTATTTTGCGTTCTTTGTGACGCATCTGCACTTCTGCTTCTTGAGACCAATTCCTCTTTTTTGTCTGCGCATGCAGCTAGCCTTTTCCCTTTTCGCGCTCTTCTGTTATCTTCTGAGGAAGCAGTCTTAGTTTGATCACACGAAGACCCTCCAGTGGGCGATGGAACACTATCCTGATCGCTCCAGCACTCTCTTGTAGACAGAGAATCTGTATCAACGCAAAACGCAAATCTGTCTGTTGTCTCACAAGGTTCGGCCAGCGATTTAACCCCAGACACATTTTCTTCAGGATCTTTTCCAGTCACCTCTGTTTGTTGTCCTTTCCTACTGCCCTTATTTACTGACAGCGACTTGTTATAAATGTTGGTCAACACAGAGGACGAGGACACAGACGTATTGCTTTTACAAGAACCTCCAGCAGATTTAAATTCTTGCAGCATTACTGCTGTGGAAACCAGATCCTTTGAACGACGACGACGGTCCCCTCCAAATCCCTCTGATTTCGCTTCTGCAGCTTTCTGCCATGAAGCGCTGCTGGAATTGTGAGAACCGATATTGGAATGGGATTCTTTAGAGCCTGTACGCGGACTATAAGGAGTTTTGGACGGAATGTTTGGTGTTAGGTCGTTCCCGCCATCGGCGCTTGCCCGCCTGTGTTGAAGACTAGCTCTGCGCGGACTAATCTGCTTCACCCGGACAGGGATCTTGGAAGGGTCTGCCGACTTCTTGGACTTGATGTGCTGCCTGACGGCCAGCAGGGTGCGCTGCAGGTGGGGCAAGAGGATGGACGGGGACCTGACGGGTTCGTACACGGGTTGATCCTCACTTTGACGACGAACAGCCTCGTCTCTCGAACGCGGTGAACACAGTGTTTCTGTCTCTAAATCCGTTTTGTAAATATCGGAAGTGTTCGGATTAGAGTTATGGGCGGTTTCTGTTTCTTCCTCAGCACTAGGATCTTGCTGTGTGTCCTTGCTTGGTGAGCTAAAACCACCTGCACTGCCTTCATGACAATGGTCTTGACCTAACAGCCCGCTGTCAGGACAGGGTGACCGGTTATGTTTCTCTTTGTGTGAGTATTGCGGTTGGACGGATTCCTCTTGTTGTATTGCTTGAAACTTGGTAAAATAATCCAAAGAGTCGGGTTTAGAGTTCTCGGGACCGTCTTGCTTCGGCACCCATGTTGCATTGTTACTCTTCATGAACACGTCATCCTCCGTTTCAGAGGAGCAACGGCTGCCGGTCCTTACTGAGGACTCCCGCCATCCTGAGGACGACCAGCTCACGTTCAGATCATCTTCTTCGACGTCACCAGAAGACCCCGACCGCTTCCGATCCACGACGTTGAGACGTTCCATACTGTCCGTTCGCGATGCTGTCCTAAGTGCAAGCCCCCAATCACCAGAACCACTGTCAACCGCTGGTGCCCCGAAACATCCGGGGATGAAGCCTGTGAAATCGTAAGTGCTGTTTCTCTGTGGCAAAGTCTCAAGACTCCGGTGTTCGGGTCGATGTCTGCTGCGAGAAGACAGCACATTGTACATGCCCTCATTAAGACCGGACGAGACGGGGTTGTGGCGAACCTCCGACTCTGAACTGTGCCTTTGTCTTTTAGTTTTGCCTCTGTTTGACACGGAGCTGTGCAAAAACTGCGATTCCTTATGACTTGACGTCTCGGTTGCGTACCATCCTGAACCGGTCATATCCTGAAAGTCAGTACCACCATCTCTCAGAAGTGTAACTTTCTGCTGACTCAATTCACTCTCACATTCGCGGTTCCTAAAGGCGTTTTCCTGAACCATTGTCTGCACGTCTACCCCAGAATCACTTCTGTTTCTCCTGTGAGATTTCACAACACCATCGTCAGAGCGCCCGACGGTCTCCTCACCGTACGAATGCCTCAACGGATCCGACACTTTTCCAGCAAATTCTGGTGTCCCGCTGCGTGACGACTTGGCAGTCACGGGGCTAATTCTCCGTGGGTTGGCTCTACAGGACGGCAGGAACTTGTCGTCTCTCCAGGAGTTGTACGATCCAGAGACTTTCCTCTGCCTCGATCCTACCATGTCAGCCACGCTTCTGGACCTCGTGAACGTCCTCGGTGAGGTCTTCCTGGTGGATGATCCGCCAGTACCGCCTGGAACAGATCCCGTCGAGGCCCCAGACGGTGGGGATGAATCCCGTGAGACGACGTTGATCAGCCAGGCGTTGTGTTCTGACTTCGGGAAGCGCTCCATCAGCGTGACGGGTTCTGGTGACGCGTTCGTCACCGTGGGCGATGAGGTGTCCATGTTGACGTTATTCAGCGCAGATAACTTCCTATAGCTGCGGCGGAGGTATCCATTGGCAGCTGTTGTTCACCCCATGATGACCGCCAGGTTATTCTAAAAACAGACAAATAATCGTCAAGTTTCTATATCTGCAATGTAATTCCAGACTTAAGCTTGCTGATGAAACAGATCACACTGGCTTAGACGAACCGTGGCGCTCGTGTCAACCAGCGCCAGCAGACAATCAGTCTTATTCAGTACAAAGACGTGCTAGTTTATTTCGAGTATCGTGTGTTGAATGAAACTGGAAATGACCATTCAGTGACCGGACGGGATTACACGCAGACATCGCCTAATCTGAGGATCACGATTATAATCATGCGTATGGCGATGACGATAACACTGGACTGCTATAAATACACTTGGAAGAAGCAGGTTGCAGGGTTGCACATTTAGGTCGGTCCCAGGACATTGACCTATAAACATTTCAAATGTCCTATTTTTCCCACATCAAGCGGACATTTGTCCTATTCAAATTTTTACTGCCACTAAGTGGCCAGGACACTGTGTCCTATCACTTTGCTGTTTCCAGGACACTTTGTCCTATAGAAGCTGTGGAAAATGTGCAACCCTGAGGTTGTCAATAAAGGGTTTAAGTTTTGGGGGGTTTAACGTCCTTTCCCACCACATACGGGCGATACCAAAGACGGGGCAACGATGAAACAGCCAGCAGAAATATTTGGCCCCAGCCGGGGTACGAACTCATGACCCGAGCACTGAGAGTCCAACGCAAGAAAGAAAGAAATACAGCAGGAAACATAGACGAGAAACTTTTCTACCAGCCAACAAACAAACAACAACAAAAAAATGGAAACAACTAAGCAAACAGTCAACAAAAAAGCAAACAATGCTGGCCAGTACAAACAAACAAACAAACAAACAAACAAACACAAACAAACAAACAAACAAATCCATAAAAGTGTACTTTTTTCTTTTGAGAATCTTACCGTACCATGAAATATACCAGCTGTGCACTTTTTCCCCTACGTGGTAAATCGTTGTTTACCAGCGGCAAGTTAGTTTGCACAATTATATACAGCCCAGACAGACACGCTACGCTGGCGAAATGCGTGATTACCATAATCACGCGAGACTGGTGTCAGCACAGACGCTCTATGATCGCGAACTATCGGCAGATGTCGCCACTGTGCAGACTGGGCGCCCGGATATTAGTCAGACTCAACGCCAGAGAACTGTCTGGATGTACATCTCCACGTATCTTGTTAGTCGCACAGATTAGTCCCTCAATGAAATAGGCGTAAGAAATTTAAGCTTGTTTAGGTGCGTCACGCGGATTTCGTTTACGAAAGCAGACATTTTTCAACATGCAATCTTTGTCTGCAAAAGCTAAAATATTAATCACATGACGCACATGAGGTTTTTTTTTTGTTTTTGTTTTTTCATGTAAAATACAGTAGACAGAAGGGGGAGGGGGGGGGGGTGTTTGGGAGTTTAACGTACTTTTCCACCGCGTAAGGGTAATATCAAAGACGGGACAACGGAAAAAGGCCAGCACAAATAATTATTTGGCCCCAGCTGGGATTCGAACTCACAACCCGAGCATTGAGAGTCCAACGCTCTCCCATTCGGCTATCCCAGCTCCCCACAGCAGACAGAAATTCAGTAAATATGCTATAGTCTATACTCTATGTACATGTGACTATTACGATAATCAACAGTAGAGACAACAATTGAGACAACACCAACAACACCAACAACAAAACTTCAGTTATAGCTCAGATGTTGCATGCAGGAGCAAAGCCTTGGTCGTCATACAATAGGCCGTCTGCAGAGCAGAGGCACGATCGATTCTAAAAGGACTTGACAGAGTCGGACTTTAACGATCTAAGCTCCCAACGAAAAGCTTTCCAAAGTAAAACAATTTTTACAGAGTCGACCGTGCAAGCACAGTCAGCTCTGTCACAGTTGCAGAGTTTTCAGCGTCCCTGAAACCCCAATAAAAGCCAAGGGCAACCTGATTTCACAGCTCAGTTTGCGTTTTGACACTGACCGAGAAAGATCGTGCAGCATACAGCGATGTGTCTCGCTCACTGACCAAAAGCCAAATAATATTACGGCAAACTCGTGCTCTGGTTTCATAAGGGTCCCCGAAGCGCTGAAAACTCTGCAACTGTGAGTTGCGTGGATTATGCACAGTCGAAGGAGTCGCAATGTTTGCGGCTTTTTGCTGAGATTGCAGCCCTTTAAGTGCTTGGGTCGCGAGTGTGAATCCGGGCTGGGAGTCACACCAAACTGTGCTTTTTTTTCGTTGCTCCGTGTTTAATTATAACAAGCCTTATCAGGTGTCAAAGGACAGATATTTGGCCCCAAACAGGATTCGAACTCACGACCCAAGCATTGAAACTCCGACCTTCTAGCGGCTGTCCCCGTATATATATATACACACCACAGAGAGACATACCAGTAGACTACAGACTTACTTCGTTCACGAAGCTTCGCCAACGTTAGTGTTTATGGTCCAAGTGCTCCAAGACGAATGCAATTAATGTTGCAAGTGGAACGTGTGTGTCTGGAATCGGGAGAAGAAAAACGGGGACCGAGAAAAGTGGTGGATTAGCGCTAATCTCCTCTCCCTTTACTTTCTGGCATTGTGCCACCGAGCTACGCCTGTTGGTGACTAATGCATATTTGCACGTGCGCGAAGATTACGGTCCCTGTGGAAAGGCACCATAGGGTGGTGGCTTTGACGGTCGTTATACAAACCGTTAGCGTGGTGTTCAGAACTCGTTATAACTTAAACAGGTGTCCGCAGATAAAAAAAAATCTTTAAAATAAAAGAGATTTTGTACGTACACGTGTTACAAAATCTAAATCTATGTAAATATAATTATGTATTCAGGACGTACTTGAACATGAATGTTTGCTCTCTCTCTCTCTCTCTCTCTCTCTCACACACACACACACACACACACACACACACACACACACACACACACACACACACACACGCGCGCGCGCGCGCACACACACACACACACACACACACACACACACACACACACACACACACACACACACACACACACAAGACATTAGAGAAGAAATCTGAATGTCCAAAAGTTTCGTGTAAGGTTAGCTGGATTTTTAATGGTTAAAATTCCTTTCAGTTCACAAAACATAAGCCGGGACAAAACACCACCACCACCACCACCAACATGAACACACACACACACACACACACACACACACACACACACACACACACACACACACACACACACACACACAATTTTGGGGCTCCCAGCCAAGAATCGAACTCTCAACCCGAGCATTGACAGTACAACTTTCTATCAGTTCCCCTCATTTACATGTAACATATAGTTGAATCCCAGCTGAGTCAAGATTTGTATTGACCTTTTTCACCCCCCCCCCCGCCCCCTCACCTTCTTTGAAATCACCCTCCTAAAGCACAGAAGACTTAACCCAGAAAACAGCCACGAACCCGGGGTAGCCCACACACCCACTCCACGCACCCGACAAATCGCACCAATTGCTCTCCAGGGACCTCCATGCATTGAGTACCTGCAATATTTCTGGGCGACTGAGCACAGATTACAAGATTCAGCGGCGCTTTGCCAGCCCAATCTGTGTCAACAGTGACTGGTGATACCGCTCTTTTGTACTTCCCGTAACAAACGCCTTTCCCATCTACCTTGCCAAAACACACACGAAACAGGCTTAAAGGGACAATTACTGACAGTAGACCTTCGGGTGAGGGAGACAACGTTCGGAACGTATAGGCTGCCCATGCATTAGATTTAAGGAAAAAGTTCAGCCTGGAATTGGCAGTTATTTCTAAGGTTTGAAAAGATTAAATGATTATACTGTACATTAAATATGAAGATTAAATTATCATTCATACTGAACCGCCAATATGAAAATTAAATTATTATTCATACTGTGCCGCCAATGTGAAACTTAAATATTCACACTGTACAGTCAATATGAAAATTTAATATTTACACCATACCGTCAATATAAAAAATAAAACGGATGACATCCCGTCAAGACCTACATTAATTTTTTTCTACACACTGCTGTCTGCAAGATTTAGTTGATTGATTCGTTGGCCGTTTGGGGGTGGATTGGGGGTGGGTGGGGGTGGGTGGGGAGGGCGGAGGGGGAATTAATGTCCTTTCCTACGACATGAAAACCCCCTGAAAATCTTGCTCCCATCACGGGCGTAGAATCAAAAAGTTGCAATTCCAAAGAACCGATCTT
>JACVVK020000004.1:3492500-3505000 GCA_018292915.2 Batillaria attramentaria
GCGTATTCTACTTTTGCAGGACCGTTACTGGACGGTCGTAATTGCTGCCAGAGTACAGCGTAGGTTCGCACGCGCCGATTTCGCCTTATCGCATTTCTGCCACAGTTGATAATCACTACGTGCAAGTAGGTCGATCCGCATCCGTGCACTGCGATCGTGTAAGTGACTCGTAAGCAGCCAAAACCTCTCCGCCGCGCGAAACAGCCTAACTGGAACCGAAGCACGTTACGTCAACAATTGATCACATCCGCAAAGTAGTTCCCGGGAAACGTAAGCCTAGTTGGTTGTCGTGTTGCGCCGTGGCGACGCACTTTCCCAACGGGAGAAGTAAGCCGAATTTCCCGACAGGGATGATAAAGTAAAGAAAGAAAACAACAGCAACAACAAAAAACAAATATCCCATTTGTTAATTCACTCCTGTACTTTAAGGGGTGTGTGCGGAGCGATACTGACGCAAGCTTCTCCGCTTTGATAACATCAGTGATGCAAGTACAAAACGCATGTTACAGCTACTTGATTCACTGGGTTTTTCCCAGCTCGTCAGTGAGCCAACACACAAGAAAGGTCACATCCTAGACTGGGTAGTAACTTGTGCTAACTCAAAACTGATCCAGAGTGTGTCTGTTGAAGACATGCAGATATCTGATCACTTTCTGGTTCAAGTCACCACCAATCTTTCCAGACCACGTGTTCCACGCAAGACCATCAGATGTCGGAACATGAAGAGTATTGACTCCATTGCTTTTTGTCAGGACATCAGAGATTCAAGTCTTATTCAGCACCCACCATCAGATGCGAACATGTTAGCTGATTTGTACAATGAGACGCTTGCACACATCCTAGATAAACATGCACCCATTACAACCAAGCATGTTCCAGCACATTCCTCTACAGCCTGGTACAATCCTGAGATCCAGAAGGCAAAATGTCGAAAGCGACGTGCTGAACGGAAATGGAGGAAATCCAGACTTGAGATTGACCGCCAGCTGTACAAGCAGGCTCGTAACGAACTGACCAAGCTGATAAAGTCAACAAAGATACTGCATATCCAGGAAGAACTCCAGTTGGCATCATCTAATCCTCGCAAAATGTTCGCTATTGTGAACAGACTGTTAGGTGAGGACTCCACGAATCCAATCCTTCCTGAGCTGGGTGACGACACCCAGGCTGCCTCCTGCTTGTCTGACTTCTTCGTCCAGAAAATAGAGAAGATCAGAACGTCTTTTCCAGATGACGATGATGTGGATGGCAGCATAGCTGTCTCGTCTGCCTTCTCTGGTGAGCCACTCGCTAGCTTTTCGACTGTTACTCAAGAGGAGGTGAAAAATGTCATCAAGAGGTCGAAGGCTACATCGTCCCAGGTTGACCCAGTGCCCACACGCATCGTCCTTGAGTATATTGACATTCTTCTCCCAGCCATCACTGGCGTTATCAATGCCAGTCTTACGACGGGAGTGGTTCCAGAATCACTCAAATCTGCAGTTGTCAAGCCTCTTCTGAAGAAACCCACCCTCGATCCCAATCTCCCCCAGAATTACCGGCCAGTATCAAACCTTCCCTTCATTTCCAAACTGTTGGAACGGGTCGTAGCTGATCAGCTTGCAGACCATCTCAACACGCACCATCTCCTTGATAAATTCCAATCTGCATATCGACCAGGACATTCCACGGAAACTGCCCTACTTCGAGTGACCAACGACCTCCTATGCGGCATGGACAGCGGCAGCGCAGTTCTCTTGCTTCTGCTCGATCTGAGTGCGGCGTTCGACACGATCGATCATCAGCTTCTGCTCCACAGGCTGCACAAAGAAGTTGGCATCACTGGCATTGCTCATCAGTGGTTTGTCTCATACCTGCTGGACAGATCACAGTATGTTGCTGTTGGAGAAGTCCGATCGCCAGCCACCCCACTGCTGTGCGGCGTACCCCAGGGTTCTGTCCTTGGCCCTATCCTGTTCTCTGTCTACTCATCACAGCTTGGGAAGGTCATTCAAAAACATCTGATTGACAGACATCATTTTGCGGATGACTCACAGCTGTACACCCACATCCCTCCTGATCCTACTGCAGCACAGGCAGCACTTCGTCGTTTGGAGGCTTGCTGCCTTGATGTCAAATCCTGGATGTCGAGGAATAAGTTGAAGCTTAATGACGGCAAATCAGAGGCAATCTTGTTTGGTTCAAAGAAGATCAAAACAAAAGCTCAGATCCATTCTGTTTCTGTCGGCGATGCTGAAATCCCTCTCTCGGACTCTGTTCGAAACCTTGGACTGATTTTAGACAGTGAGCTGTTGATGTCAGACCACGTCAGTGCTGTAGTCAAAGCCTGCTTCTTCCACCTCAGACGTCTGGGTAAAATCCGTCCCTACATCAACAGACACACTGCCAACACCATTGCCGTATCTCTGGTCTCATCCCGCCTGGACTACTGCAATGCCTGTCTTTGGGGTCTTCCGGAATCGCTGCTCCAGCGCCTTCAGCATGCACAGAATGTGGCTGCAAGAATTGTCTCCCGTTCCAAAAAGACTGACCATATCACACCGGTCCTCAAAGATCTCCACTGGCTTCCAGTCAAGCTTCGCATCGACCATAAGCTTCTCTCATTGACTTTCTCCTGCATTCACGGCACTGCTCCACTATATCTGGCTGAGCTCATACCACTCTATAGACCTTCACGCAGCCTAAGATCTTCTTCCCAGTCAAGACTTGCTGTCCCAGGTTACTATGACAACACAAACAAGAAACGATCTGGTGCACGGGCTTTCAAGAGTGCAGCTCCCTGCCTCTGGAACAACTTGCCAGCTCACCTCAAGTCAGGTTCTGCGTCAGTCATGACCTTCAAGCGGAACCTCAAGACGCACCTTTTCTCTCAGTTCTAATTTTTATTTTTTCTTTCTTTCTTCTTCTTCTTCTTCTGCTTCCCCAAACCCAAAGGCGCCGTGAGCATGCTTACTGCATGGAAGTTCTTTTCGTAGCGCTATACAAATGGCCAATCATCATCATCATCATCATCATCATCATCAGAGCATCATCATTCCTCTGTGTTCATGAATATTTCACAGCAAAATACTATATTCATAAAAGTGGGTTTTCTTTCATTTCGCGGCTGGGGCCAAATATGTGTGCTGGCTTTTTCATCGTTGCCCCGTCTTTGATATCACCCGTATCAGTGTGGTGGAAAAGGACGTTAAACCCCCCAACACCCACTCTTTCATTTCGCACCGGCTACATTCCGTCCACTCTGGGAAGTCGTCAAAACCGAACCGAGGGAAATGTTCCCACCCTGCAGGCAAAGGCAATCATAGGACGGCGCAGGCATTGTTACGTGTGAGTGCGAATCGTTTTCAGTCTTTGCTGGAGTCCGTCTAATCTGCCTTTTGTAGCGTCTGAGCGTGTGTCCAAATACAGGAGCGATCAAGACCGTCGACAATTGTTGTTTATTCGGGTGGCGAAATTGCCAGACCATTATCATCATCCAGCTAGAACTGCTCCCTAAAGCCTCTTGTACTTGGGCAAACTCTTTGAACGACTGACGTGAAACTGGACTAAATATCTGAGAGAGTCGATCTGCACGTAGACAAGGTGTTTGTAAAGATCAAAGTCTAGATTGCCACTTAGGACAAACAGACGTAACCGGTTTAACCGCGGGCACTCAGAGAAAAAAAAAGAGAGACAGAGAGAGAAAGAAAGAAAAATCGTTTGAGCCGTTTGAGTGATTATATACTATACAGAAACGGGGGGGGGGGGGGGGGGGGGGGGGGGGGTCTCTCCGGGTACTCCAGCTTTGGAAATGTTCAGCCCACCAAATTTGAAAAATAAATGCAATTCTAAATTCTGCAATTTAAATAGCTGAGCTGACTTTTCGCACCACGTGATTGTAATGTGTTTATGTCCAGTGTGTGAGTGAATGCGTGTGATTCACGTGAGTGTGCGTGTTGGGTTCACTTCGCGGCACTTTGAGCCGATTCATGAAATTGGGTAAAGCGCCTATACAATACTCATTATTTTTATTATTACATACAACATGCAGACAGACATATATGCCATCCCTCTAGCTCTCTAAGGCCGGACTGAGTTTAATGAGGATGTGATTTTCTCACATCTTCTCTTTCTCTCTTTCCTCCTCCCTTCCCCCTAGTTCCTGTACTTTTACAGTCCATGAAGTGACTGCAGTATATTGCTTTCAGATTATCTAGGCCGACACACATGCTGATATCAGTTAGTTGTGATTGATTCTGCAGAGTAGACTTCGCTCACACTGACGCAGCATCTACCGAGAGCAACCGGGGCAGTCAAGCAGCCAGTACGCGCCATGGCTGTGCCATGGGAAACAACTCCTCACAATTATCGCGATGGGGGAGCATACCACTTATTCATCTTCTTTCGCAGGTGAACAACAACATTTCGTGACCATCTTCGCGTGCGTGTCATACATAATCATGTGATAAAACCGCGAAAGTTTTCGCTTTTGTGGTCTAGGTCAATGTCATCTTCTTCTTTTTTTCCAGAGTAGCAGACACATTGTGATCTGGGGCAAGGCACCTGACAGACCTCGGTATTACTGTGGCCGGGGAAATGTAGGGCACCTTTGCTTCTTACGTTGTATTCCAGGCATCTGAGAGCCAAGCAGAGATCCTCTGACGTTGCCCAAAGCAAAGCAAAACAGTCCTCATCCACCCCAAAGACACTCGCCCAGCCGAGCAGCCAGAGACACATGCCAGGAACAACTTGTCCTTAAAGGGCTAAAAGCCGTAGGACGTAAAGCAAGCTAATGATGATGACGTTGCATTCTTCGAGACAATATAGAGTGAGGCCTGAGAGGAAAGGAGACATTCAATTTTTTTTAAAACTTCTGTCACTGAGGTGCGTGCATTTGAATGGTCTGTTCATCATAGTAAGGGGAGCCGGGGTGGTCGAATGGTAGAGCGTTGGACTTCTAATGCTCGGGTCGTGAGTTCGATCCCGGCTGGGGCCAAATATTTGTGCTGGCTCTTTCATCGTTGCCCCGTCTTTGATATCACCCTATGTGGTGGAAAAGGACGTAAAACCCCCAAACACCCACCCCACTCATCATAGTAACTGTTTCTAGACTGAAGCATTTTTAGGGGTGAATATGATGCCTGAGGCTAATATACAGGGAATATCATAGACATTTAGAGGCCCGTGTATTTGTGTCCTTCGGCATGTTGCAACACTCAGCCATTGACTAGTGCTAGGAGAATGCCGTGAATTGCTGCCGTTACGCGGAGCCTGTAGGCTGCACTGACCGTCTCGCGTTAAGAGCTCTACCAATCATTTAAGAGCGCACAGGCACACTCACCAGTGTTGGCTTCTGTGAAACCTAGAAACATGGCAACACTGGCGCGTTTACGTTGCGAGTATGTGTGAAGTATATGTACACCCCGCTGCTGCATGCTTACTGAATACTGAAGGCATACGTCGGAATGTTGCGTGCTTCTAAGTAGTAAGTTGTACGACGGCAGCCCGTATAGTGGTAGTCTTCGTAACGACTCCATTCTGTCTAGCAGTCACTAGTGCAGTACCGGCGGCTTTGGAAGACGGAACAAAAGAATGATATCTCATTAACCGACAGGTGTCCTGATTACATCGCAGCCTTTTTTCCGCATCGGCGAATCACTATTGCCATTGCTGCTAGAGACATTTAACAAAACAACACAAAACAAAGCAAAACAAAACAAAACAAAGCAAAACAAAACAAAACAAAACAAAACAAAACAAAACAAAACAAAACAAAACACACACACTCCTTCACGGTAATAGGCATCTCTCTACGCAATAAAACTGCACTATTTTTAATAAAGTTCTGGGCTCTATGTACAACTCGAGGTTAACTTAACCCGCGGCTACGGGCCTAACCCAAACTAGGATAAAAGAAACCCCAAAACAAAATTAAATAAAAAAGGAAGTGAAGAAAGACAAAAAACAAACAAACAAACAAACAACAACAAAAAAACTTCTATAACGGCATAGGCACCTTGCTGGAATGGACCCGCTTTCTGATTTAAAACAAAAAACAACAGAAAATGTGACCGTAGAGCTAGTTTAGTTCGAGGTGAGACTTTAACCCGGGGCTAAACTCCCTAACCCAGACTTTTACATGCAGGCCCTGGATTTCATAACTTGTGTGGCACGTTTTCAGCTGTATATTTCCTTAACAGTGTCCAGTGCAGCCAATCGGAGATCTGTGTGTGTGTGTGTGTGTGTGTGTGTGTGTGTGTGTGTGTGTGTGTGTGTGTGTGTGTGTGTGTGTGTGTGTGTGTGCCGTACACACAAAATCTCTCTCTCTCTCTCTCTCTTCTTTTCTTCGGGTGTGGGGTGGGGGGGGGGGGGGGGGATCTCTTGTCTCTGCCTTTGTTTTACATTTTCATTTTGTAGTCTAGCAACGGCAAATTATAAACTGGCACGTGTGCTACAATTTCTACCGTTGAAAAATAAAGTTTCATTGTCATTGTCATTGTCATTGTCTCTCTTGTGGTGTTGAGTTATCAGATTTTAGGATTAACTTAGTCTGCCATTGCAGTATGGTTACACTGTATTTGTTAAACCTTGAGCATTACTATAAGCTTTGCTTGTTTACGTTCATTAATTGTTCAGTTACATTAAGTTCCGTATTGCAATAAACCTGTCCAAACCAAACCAAACCAAAACAAACCCAAAACTACAGCCACACACACGAACTGAACATAAACACATCTTCGTGTCTTACTCACCCCAGTACATCGCTGCCGCTGGTCCAAATGAATACTTGCTACTTCGCCGTGCAGAACGCCATCCAACCTGTTAGTAACTACACTATCAAACCTAGTGACGTCTTTAACAGCGAAACAAGGAAAACTCTTCAGTCATGGAGATAAAATGCAGTTTTTCAGCCTCACTACTCGAGAGTTATTTGGCACCTCCCGCAGCGCGAAGCGGTCCGTCCCGCAAAGTACATGTATCGTTAAGGATCGTCCTCGGAAGTATTTAGCCCTCACTGACAACATTAATTTTCTTCACCTGCGAACGCACTAAACCTATTATCAACTCAGCCTGCAAATATTGGTGTTTCCAAGCAGTAGCACCGAGTGGTTCCGTTTTAAAATTTGACTAGCACCAAGCGTTTCAAGCGGCCTGACTTCGGTTTGTCGGCGTGAAAGAAAAGGACAGTTTATCAACCAGACAACGACTTTGACCAACGCGTTACTACAACGCAAACGCCTGTACCTGCTCATAATATGTATATTTTTTAAAATTTCAAATTCATGGCTTTGCATGACAGCAAGCAGCGCGGTACTATTTGAAGCGGAGTAGCACCGGAATTACTCGCATTTTAATGACACCCCGTGTAGCATTCAAAGTGAGACCTAAAGGGGGCATCATTGTATGACAGAAAAGGCGACACACATTCACTTTAACGGTTGATTGCGTTAGGCCCGGCTTGTAACATGTTAATGCTGTGATAAGTCTCGCTTGACTGACCCGAGCCTCGCTGATCAGTGACGTCGGTGGTTCGGCCCCAGTTATGTCCACAAGCGCGAATATGAACACACGCACCTGAATAATCGACATGCCGTATGAGAACTAACGGACATCTGGATGACAGGCTCTCAAGCACCATGGATTTCATAGACACTTAGGCCCACTTTCCAGATTACAGTGAAGAACATGAGTGGACTCCTGTGCTGTTGTAAAATGGCAGGAATACACTGACCCCGCGATAATACTCAATTGAAGTTCACAGCACAAGGGAATGTTTGAGCCCCATTTTGCAACACACGAATGTCCTAGATTGAGCCGGCCGCTGGCAACACTGTGCATTGTTAGTCACGTCGGTTAAGCTCCTTACGGTTTTTTTTTTTGTCCGTTAAGGACACAGATTACAATAATACTGTTGTCGCGAACTAGTCAAAGCAGAATCAAGGTACTATTGAGTAGAATGGCCGCTTTCATACGTAAAGCTGAAATTTAATTAAGTACCTTGTTGGGATCAGATTAGGACAGTGTAAGTGCAGTTTGGCCGGCTTAAAAAGAGTTTGCCTTAATTCTGTAACATACGTTGTTGAGATAAGATTATGAGTTATACAGTACATGTATATGTATACAGTTATATGCCCGTGGCTCAAACGATCCGAGATCAGATGTTTGAGGACAGCAGCCAGACTGTATAAAATGGTCATTGCTCTCAGGCTTAGTCCGGGCCTAGGCTCCCTGCCGGGCAGGACAATAGGGTCATGAGGGTGTTATCAAAAATAGGCAGAAAAAAAAGATAAATGGATGATAATAGTAGTAATAGTACAGTATTATACAGTATGAGTGCAGTTCGGCCAGCTTAAAAAGAGAGGATTGCCTTGATTCTGTCTCGCGTAAGGACAGAAAGTTCGCCGAGCCCGTGGCTCCAACGATCCGAGAGCAGATGTTTGAGGACAGTAACCAGACTGTGTAAAGTGGTCATTGCTCTCAGACTTAGTCCGGGCCTAGGCTCCCTGCCGGGCAGGACAATGGAATCATGCGGGTGTTATCCAAAATAGGTAGAAAAATAGACGGATAGATGATAATAATAGGAATAAAACCCAAACACCGCTGGGGCGTGGGAGTCTAACCGACTCAATGGAAGCCTTATTCTGATCAAACTAGTACTCGTACACTGACCTCTTTGACGAAGTTAGACAGCGGTTCTGGAATGATTACAAAACTATGCGTCGCAGAATGGAATCTGATAGTGTGACGGGTGATGTGTGTTACGGTGACGCAGACAAAAATAACATGTGAGCTTACTTCTATCATCACCTATTCAGACAAAATCCCAAACGACAGCGGTCGTTGTTCTAGAATGTTTCTATCACCACTGACATACTCAGACAAAAACCCAAACGACAGCGGTCGTTGTTCTAGAATGTTTCTATCACCACTGACATACTCAGACAAAAACCCAAACGACAGCGGTCGTTGTTCTAGAATGTTTCTGTCATCACTGACATACTCAGACAAAAACCCAAACGACAGTGGTCGTTGTTCTAGAATGTTTCTATCATCACTGACATACTCAGACAAAACCCCAAACGACAGCGGTCGTTGTTCTAGAATGTTTCTGTCATCACTGACATACTCAGACAAAACCCCAAACGACAGCGGTCGTTGTTCTAGAATGTTTCTGTCATCACTGACATACTCAGACAAAAACCCAAACGACAGCGGTCGTTGTTCTAGAATGTTTCTATCATCACTGACATACTCAGACAAAAACCCAAACGACAGCGGTCGTTGTTCTAGAATGTTTCTATCATCACTGACATACTCAGACAAAAACCCAAACGACAGCGGTCGTTGTTCTAGAATGTTCCTATCATCACTGACATACTCAGACAAAAACCCAAACGACAGCGGTCGTTGTTCTAGAATGGAATGAGGTCAAAGCTGCATTTCAATCATCCGCGCGCGCGCGCGCACACACACACACACACACACACACACACACACACACACACACACACACACACACACACACACACACACACACACACATATTTCCGCTGGGCTGCGCTAGACGCTGTTAAGGAAGTATCATGTAGCTAAAAACGTGCCGCACGAGTTATGAAATCCTGAACTTTATCAAAAAGAGTGCAGTTTTACTGCGTAGACAGATGCCGATTACCGTGAAGGAGTGCATGTATGTCAGAGTGTTGTTTTGACAAGGAACCACAACAACAAATAGCAAGCAAGCAATCAAACACAATTAGAATAAACAAACATAAACACGAAAAGGTCCCTCCCTCCATCTGATCCTCGGCAAATCCTTGACATTGTGTACAATCTGGTGATGAACCTTATTCAGCGAGTACCGATACCCGATCGTCCACCCTGCCGGTTTGACACGTACTCGACACCAGTATATAGTCTAGACACTAATAACTCGAGCTTACTCCGTCCAAACACACGAACCTCGACTGGATTAAGTTTCCGACACATTTACTTTTGTCATTATCTGCAACTCAGCCAGCCAGTTACGGACAAACGCTAGCAGATCCGGGTTGGGGGAAAACTCTGACTGGAAAATCCGAGAGCTGATTTGTAGATTGTAATAGTATGAAGAGGGCGTGGACAAAATATCCTGCACAAACCATGCGCCTTTCTTGTTCACAAAGGCGGTTTTGTTCGCCCTTTCTGGCAAACGTAGTTCTGTGAAATGTTTCAGACAATCACTGGAGCTTAGCACGAAAGTGCCATTATCCGAGCCCAGGTTCAGAGTCAAATGACTAATTTATGACCTACTTGGACTTAGGGGTCACAGACCGATACAGTGAGGAGCGATGGAAAACACATAACCAAAGACCCAAGAATCCACATCAAAAGGCAGCTTTCAAAACATGACTGCACAAGTGGACTATAGAATAGGTAGACACTGTCGGTTTGCAGAAAAAAACAAATAAAAACGAAACAAAATACAAAACAAAACAAAACATCTTCACAGAGGTGGTTTAGGAGATATCTGCCATTACACACACACACACACACACACACACACACACACACACACACACACACACACACACACACACACACACACAACTCAAGCCAAAAAGAACGCAGCACCATAGTGTGCACGTAAAGTGTCTATGACACAGATTTCGTTACGTCACTGTGTGCGTGAAAGTACGTAATGTCTGAAGAAACGCCACAATCTTGTGTTCCGTTACCGAAACTTGCTGCTGCACGCAGCGAAATGTGTCCCATCCCATAAAGCTGTTTCTCTATGGAGAAAACTTTAAAAAACAAACAAACAAACAAACAAAAAAAAAAACCCCCCAACAAACTTATAAAACAGCTACATAAGACACCATGGCCAGTCACCAAAAACAAGCACAAACCAAAGCAAACACCTCCTCAAACAACGCAAACAACAACGACAACAACAACAACAACAACAACAACACTCGGGTTTTGCAATACACTCAAGTCTTCTAACGTTTTGTAGCAGCCTTGTAAGAGACACTGTCACGAAAATGGTGACTGCCCAAAAGCTGTACTATTCCTTACCTGATGACCTGACACAGGTCACAGTGTAACGCCAGCATGAGCAACCACAGTCGCCAACGAAAGGTATTTCACAGCCGAAAGTCAGCATTGTACGCATTTGCCAGTTGTCTTGTGCGCGTATTCACGTATTCGTACATGTACGTGGTTACGTGGTTTCGTGGTCAAAGCAAGCAGTATGCGTACAGTCGTTAGCACTACACTGTGTTCCTAGTCTTGTTTGCGCGTGGGTGAATAGTACACACCGTATGATCCACTTCACAGATCACTGCGAACCGTTCTGCGCCACTCTATTGCTGATTATCCTCCCACTGGCTGGGAGCAGGGTCAAGGAGAGGAGACGACTCGATTGGTGAGCTGTATCAGATCGGCCAGAAGATATTAGCGAACTTAAGAACCACCAACGGACTGCGTTTCGTTTCGTTCGTATTCGTTCAAGCTCAGTGACTGCAAATAGTTTGATTTTTGTTGTTGTTGTTGCCAAAGATGCAGTTGTGGAGTTATCCCGAAAATTCTACCTCAGCCCTGAGCTAGCCTGCAGACTGTCCCTAGTCTGGGCGACGCTCTCAATTTTTCTTGAGGATTTTCAATAGACGACTCCGCTCGGCAAGGCCCGATGTCAAAGCCCCGCCCCTTTACCCTGCCGCGGATTGGAAAAACGCAGTACGGCCATGACGACATGTGAAAAGGGAGATGTCAAGATGAAAGACATTAACGTAATGGTCTCAAATGACGCCAATGGACTTACTGCTTTCTTTCCACGTGTCAGTCATATCGAACTACACCTGCTTCCCTCTTTGTACAGCCTGGCAAGAAAGTTTGCCCATGTTGTGCCCATTATGCCGCGGTACGCGACTGGCTGAATTCTGGGGGCTCGCCCCTTTTGGCTGACAGGAGTGGAGTCGTCTGTCATCAAGGGTCTCAGGGTAGTCGAGCTAGTCTCGGTCTTGGGTCTTAGTCTCTCTCTTCGTGCACCAGGCCCCTGAGTACTGTAATCATACAAATACTGCAGCGAAGCTATGCGATCTAAAAACGAAATCAAATACGTTGGTCCTTCTTAACTTCACTATTACCGCCGAGGATATCTCTCTTATCTTAAGCCAGAGTAGGTGACGCCAGTTGGACAGATTACTCCTGCTCAGTAGTAGTGCTGGGGATAAAAAATGGGATCAGAAAAATGCACGGCAGTCTATTTTCTATCCCTGACAGATCTAGACTGAACGGACAGGTTTTAGAGCTCCCTGCAGTGACACGAGTTTTAAGTGTCTGGGAACATGTCAGCTTTATTTGCTATTTGCTGGGTCGATTAAGGATGAGTTAGGTTCACTTTACTTGGCAAGCATTGATCTGGTACCCTGACTGTGTGTGCCGTCGGTTAGTAATGGTAAGGTTTAACGGCTTTATTGTCGGGGTTTGCGCACTTTCCTTCGAAAGGTTACGCCCTTCACCTTCAAAATCGAAGTTTAACA
>JACVVK020000004.1:3507500-3545000 GCA_018292915.2 Batillaria attramentaria
AGACTACTACTACTACTACTAATAAAAACACTCGGTGCTACCGTTTGGAAACACTCTGTCTTGGCGACGTTTCTTTAGAAACGGAGTACCACCAGAAACACTCGAGTCCGTTTTGATTGCACCCCATGATCATGTTGTGTGCACCAGTTTCCTCATAATCAATGCGGCAGAGGTTATATTTTTGTGTGTGTGCAGACGTGAAATCTATTTTCGATCGAAGACCTGTTAAGCTATGTGCACCAGTAACCTCATGGCCAATACGACAGACGTTATATTTGCACTCAGAACTGACCTAACGGGTTGTGCCACATTGTGGCAGAGAGGTTATGCACCCGCGCTCCTTTTCTCAGTCACGGCTGTTTTCAAACCTGCACCACACGGTCTATGCATGGAGGTCTGTATGTAGAAAGTAGAGGTGCAGCTGGAATGTTAGGTCAGCTTGACCAGTTCTCTCCAACTCCTATTCGTATTGCTTCTTATCGCTCTTTAATCTCTGTCTGTGTATCTGTCTGCCTGCATGTGTGTGTGTGTGTGTGTGTGTGTGTGTGTGTGTGTGTGTGTGTGTGTGTGTGTGTGTGTGTGTGTGTGTGTGTGTGTGTGTGTGTGTGTGTGTGCGTGCGTGCGCCTCTCTCTCTCTCTCTCCATTTACACTTTTAAAGTTTACAATTTTCCTTGTTAAAAACGGCACGTTTGAAAATCGGTCGTGAGAAAAACAATCTTGAACCGTTTCCAAATAAACGTTATTTCAATTTTCAATTATTTCTCTTTCTCTCCATTCTGAATGGAGAAAACACAGACAAAATCATTGCTGCAGTGGTCACCTTTATGCTTTACACATTCCTTCTCAAAGATCATGTGTTGTCAAAGACCCCCCCCAAAAAAAAAAAAAACAAACAAACAAACAAACAAACAACAACAAAACAACAACCAAAAAACAACAAAACAAAAACAAACCATAAAACAAACAAACAAACAACAACAACAACAAACTTAACAACAACCAAAAACCAAAACCAACAACAACAGTCACACATACAACAAAACTGCATGTAAACCTATCAAAATAATTATAAATCAAAATATTCTAACATTTACTGCACTGGTCGATTTAGGCTGGCCCCCAATTAACCAACTTGACAGGACTGTGGCGGCCACAACAACATTTGTGTAGCCACAACAACAAAGTAATTATTCTCATAAAGCTTTCACTTCGTATTAAATAGCCCAGACACTAACTGCAAGGCTGGCTGTTCCGCTGTGAAAGGAAACAGAATCGTGCCGAGTGACTGAACAATTCCTAATCGATATCCTTCAACACAACACAGCACGATGCTTGATGCATTCGCCCACTTACCTCTTGATGACCGGTGACGTAGGCTAGACGTCGCAATGGCCAAAGTGCCACCATTACTCTTCTATATCCTGTATCCTCCCTCCATCTGTCCGCATGATGACACCGGCTGGGTGGGGTGTATTAATCGTCAAACTGCAGATCACCCCATCCCTTTCCGTGTGCAGGGGCGTAATACTAACAAGCACTCAACAGGACTCTGGCTGTTGACTCGTGAGACGGGGCGGGGTTGGGGCGGGCGGTTCTTGTAATCACACCAGCTTGACGGTAACGCTCTGTTGTGACTGTGACATCACACACACACACAATCGCTTAATTGTCAACGCGCAGTCCCCATGACCAGGTAGCGTGCCGAACTCAAGTCAGTTGTAGATCGGAATCCCTCCCTGCTGATTTCAGCACCGGTAGCACGGAATAGATATTAGCCCGTGTTGTCAGTCACAGTGCCATGCGACGGAACTAGACTGTCTATGGTAGCACGGAATAGATATTATTAACCCGTGTCCTTCTCAGTCCCAGTGCCATGCGGCGGAACGCTAGACGTCTATGCATCATGTGTAGTGAAGTGTAGTGCTGCGGGACCGCCGGCAGCGCTATAGAACTGTAGAGGGCCGGGGTCGGGGCCGTTAGACCTGGCATTAATCAATCAATACCATCCAGCTCCACATACCTGTGCTGCCTTCATCTCCAGTTCTGTGAAAAGAAAGCCATTACTGGCACGGCGAGACTGGTGTCAACACAATGCCGGTACCTATAAGCACCAAATGGAAACGGTTCTTTTAATTAGCTCCCGTGGGAAGCCCTGCAGCCTAGCTAGTAGAACGTTGTACTGGCAATGCTTCGGTCATAAGTTCAAATTCCAACTGAAAGCCAGAAATGTTTGATTATTTCCCACTTAATAACCTTGCCATATCTTTAGCTCCTTGAGAGTCTGCACCGAACAAAGTATACCAGTATTGTCGAGTCAGTTAAAAAAAGGAGAAAAGAAGAAGATTTAGAAGAAGAAAAATGAGGCTGAAGACATTTTCATGTAATCGTGAGGTAATTCCGACTGCATTCCCAACTTGCCGGCTCAGGCGACAAAATGACCAATACAGACAGCGTTACTGATGTGGGATCATGGATTATATTTGTCAGTTTGTCATTGCTAGTGGTATGGTCCGAGCCGTTCAACGGTTCAGGGAAATAACTGCGGTTCAAAGACACTCCACCTCCTGCTTGATAGCCTCCCCTGCCAGACGCCGTTTGTTTGCGCGCTCTCTCTCTCTCTCTCTCTCTCTCTCTCTCTCTCTCACCAGCGGTCATCTTTGTACGGTCTTGCTTGATAAACCAGTCAGTGGTTAACACATCTTGCATTACAAACACTATGACAACATCATCACTGTCATCAAAGAGGGTGTTCACGGACATACCGTGAGTCGTCATACACAATCATCTTGTTAAAGTTTCTGTTTCGGGTTTTGTCTCTAAGACGACGTTGTATGCCCCGATCCATGATTCCTCCAACATATTGTTTCACTTTCTCGGCGCCATATCCTCTGGTGTCAAACTCCTCTGTGCTTGAGAAATCCGTGTACGTGTCGTTTACTGGGTAAGTCGGTGTGTCGTTGTCTCCGTTCAGGTTCAGTGACGGGGGCGACTCCGTCGGTGCACAGATCAACTGCCGCTGTTGTATCTCATTCTGGGTCGTGCGGGCGAGAATCACGTGCAGTGACACTACACGGCGTGTTATTTAGGTGTGTCACAGGAACATTGTGGGTTAAATCACTTTTTAACGGCGTAAAATCACAGGGTTGAGTTTCACGCAGATTTTCACTCGTATTCGACTCCTAAGTTCTTCTCAAGCATTTTAGCTCAAATCTGAACATTTTCAAGCAAAAATGGATCGATCTCACCTTTCACTCCACATTTCGTCCCCGTTTGCAGTGCGGGCCTCTGTTTTCAGGGGACTGAAGTGACTTCAGTAATAAGCGGTGAGTGTGCTTTGAACTTGAAAATCTGAGTTGGATCCATTTTTGCTTGAAAATGTTCAAATTTGAGCTAGAATGCTTGAGAAGAGCTTAGGAGTCGAATACGAGTGAAAATCTGCATGAAAAGTGACCCTGTGATTTTACGCCGTTAAAAAGTGATTTAACCACACTGTGTACAGTTTCTTCACTGACTTGGTGTAGATTGAGGTGTAGGATGGAACAAGTTGCAAGGTGAGGATGGCGGATTATTTATACTTGCCTGTTGTCTCTGATTCGCCGCTTGATGACATCTCTCAATGGGCGCCAGTGGAGCGTGACAAGTTTGACAGTAAGCACAAGGAAGCACTGGCCGATCTTGACTTTGTGTGTTCCATTATAAACCATTTTCGTGGATAGGGTGGGTGGGTGTTTGGGAGTTTAACGTCCTTTTCCACCACATAAGGGTGATATCAAAGACGGGGCAACGAGAAACAAACTCTCCATAGTTCAAAACGCCCCGGAAGAAAATTACAGCATCAAGTGTAGCGTCGGAAACAGACATTCTCAATAAAGTTCTAGAAGTAGGTAAGGATAACCCACTGTGAAGCAAAAGGTAGATAACTGCTCTGAATACAGTTTCAATAGAGTTCTCTCCCCTCCCCACAAAATGTTGGCACAGCAAAGTTTGCGTTACAACATCGCTAAAAAGTCCCGATTACATTGAACCTGGGGTAATTACAAAGCATGGATCAAGGTAACGTGTTATTTTTCTTCGGAAAAAGAAACTCTGCTCTTCTGATTCACGTTAGTGTGACGCAGTGTCTTTTTCATCACATTTGGCGATGACTGAATCCGTGTGTTGCACTGCCTCAGTGTCGAAACGTTCCCTCGGCAGAGACCGTAGATGGGAATTTATTATCTACGGTCTTTGCCCTCGGTGTGTGCAAGTGATTGAAAAAGAATCTCACACTTCATACAGTAATCGTGTGACATTGTCCTTTTGTTTGTGGTCTTTGTGAGAGATATGATCGGTGGAGGCCATCGTGGAAGGTAAGGGAACTGAGTCATTACGACTAAGATCTGCATGATACGATCTGCCTCCATACGCCAGACAAGACGTAATTAAAACAACAACAACAACAACAACAACAACAACTACAACACACACACACACACACACACACACACACACACACACACACACACACACACACACACACACACACACACACACGTGTCAGTCAAAGGCTAAATTTAAAGATAATAGATCTGCTACGTAAGGGACCTCTAGTCTTTGTCTAGATCTCGTGCGTTGTATATGCATAATTATGACGCTGCTGGGAGTACTGAGATCTAGCGATAACATGCTTTATTCCTCTCGACACTCGTCATTTTATTATTTCGCAGTGGACATTAATCTGATCGTTTCAGATGCTGGCGACCTGCTGTCGACTCAGTTCCGACAGCGAGCTGTGTGTTACACGGAACCTAACGCACAGCCAGCGCCCAGAGACGTGGAGAAGGGAGTTCTCCAACTTCCGCTGTACTGGCAGGAGCGAATCTTCACCTCGGGTCAAATCCTGCTATGCTTCGTCGTTCTGTTTTACACCACCAGCTTCTCCTCAGATCAGTGGGTCAGTTATAATTTGTACCTGCCTTGTAAGTTCTTGGCTGGCTTTGTTCAAGTATCCGTGACTTCACTTGGCTCTTTCTGTCACCTTAGTACAACGATCATCATACAACACTTACGTTCTTTGCCAAGAATTTCCTCAGACATCGGTCCAGGGACACAGTCCACATGAACCTCCACAGAGGCACACCATCGTGATCATGATCGTCATGCATAAGAAATATTGCCCAAGCTTCCGAGTTCTCCACGGACCGCACTCGTGACCGGGAATGGCCACCACCGGGACTTGGAAAACAACAACAACAACAACAACAAACCAGCAAAAAACAACACACCAAACAGCAGCAAAACAAACAACCGTCACCACAGAAAGAAAGACAGAAAGAAAGAAAAAAAGTTTGTCATTAGACATGTTTAACAGGACTTCGTAAGGAGGACTTCGCTGAGCAGCGTAACCCATTTACATGTAAATTAGGCTCACACGGCAGATACCGCGAACGGCTAACGCGCTACGATTAGCCAATGGTATCCCGTCACGTGCCTAATTTACCTGCAAATGGGTTACGCTGCTCAGCGGCGAAGTCCTCCTTACGATGTCCCAATTAATATGCCAGTTATCGCTTGGTTACTCGCGTGTTTCATATCAGATCTGTCGCTACTACAACGTGACCCACAGCCTGCACAGCGGAGACGTGGTCAGGAGCGTTATACCCAGCAGTGTCAGCCCGCAAGCACTGCGCAACTATGGGCTTTGGAAGGCTTGTGACATGGGCGGTCAGTGTGACCGGGTCTGGAACAAGGTGGAGGACATCGGTGAGTCGTGTGGTTCGGACTACGCTTCTTCAGTCAAATTAAAGGAACAGCCTCCCTCAGGAAATACGGCACAGTCAATCTGCCCAGTCCTTCAAACACACCCTTAAAACGCATCTGTTCACATCAGCCCTCAGATAAATGATTCACTGCCCGTTACCATCACCAACCCGTTGTTTTTGCAGTGTGTACTATGGATGTAGGTGTGTATCGGATGTTGGTATGTATGTACAGTAGGTGTCAGTGCTTGTATGTATGTCTGACTGTATGTCTGACTATATGTATGTAATGTATGTATCTATGTATGTACGTTTTATTCGTATTTATTTAGTTGATTATTTATCTGTTATTCATGTGTTTATTTATCACCTTTTGTATAAATTTGTAAAGCGCCTAGAGCCCCGGCCCCGGAGATTAGGCGCTATAGAAATCCTCATTATTATTATTATTATTAGCCACAGTTAAAGGGGAAGGTCAGTCTGGCCTCGTTCTCTGATTCGAAGTTTCACAATGGAGATGAGGGTGTATTAAATGTTTTACGCTATTTTCTGTAACTATCAAACTTCTGTTGTTGTTGGTTGTTTTTTTTTTCTGTTTGAAGTTTCGAAGTGAAGGGATAGGTATGAAAAGTCTTAGGCTTTCTCTGTTCTGCGTGTGTGTGTGTGTGTGTGTGTGTGTGTGTGTGTGTGTGTGTGTGTGTGTGTGTGTGTGTGTGTGTGTGTGTGTGTGTGTGTGTTACAGCTGTTGGAGCAGTGGTGGCGTCTGAGTGTCTGGCCACAGTAGCGTTCATTGGCTACGCCTGCTGCGTTCTGCTGGAACTTGCGTCACACATCAGGATTGTGGGAAGCCTGCTGGCAACCAATCGGATCACGGAGCTTGTCTTGGGCGCTTCCGGTAAGGCTGTGGTTACAGTCCACTGATAGCTTCCGGGTCATGTAGTACGCTGAATATATACGCAAAAAAAAAAAATAAAAAAAAATTGCCCCTTTTTAAATTTGTGTGCAGAATAAAAAGTGGCAATTTGGGGTTTTTTGTTGGCTTTGTAAGTAAGATTCATGCCAGTAAAATTAGGGAAATTGGTTGCATTCACGTGTGTGTGTGTGTGTGTGTGTGTGCGCGCGCGCGTGCGCTTGCGTGCGTGCGTGTGTGCGTGAGTGTGCGTGCGTGCGTCTTAGGTGCATGACCCTTATGTGCGTGCCTCTGTGTGTGTGTGTGTGTGTGTGTGTGTGTGTGTGTGTGTGTGTGTGTGTGCGATAGCCGTGCTGCATTTCCTGACCATGATGGTGTTCACTGGAGAGGTGAAGAACCGCGCGAGACGAGCCCCGGACTCTCTCGACCAGGCCTGCTGGGGCTTCCGGCTCACGGCCGTCAGCGGGACGGCTGCCGTTCTGGTCGTCATGGTGATGGGCCTGTTCCGTCACGTGCCCAGGTGGCGCCGTCCCAGGCGTCACTGGAAGCTGCCGGGACACCTGGCCAAGTTCAACCGGCAGCAGGCTGCTGCCTCTACCACCAAGAGCAGTTTTTAATTTTTGGCTGACGTCAGTAAAAGCTGCCATGACAAATGCCCAGGTGTGACTGGCAGCAAGCTGCCGCCTCCACCTCCAGCAGTAGTCCTTAAATTCATCTCTATTTTTCCTACTGTGGGTAAACTTATCTCTGTCCTATCGTAGCCGAAGAAATCTCTGTTTACACCTGCGTCTGTTTTATCAGTCAGCTGGTATTGAAAGTGGCTCTTGATCTCAGCGCCTTGTTCCTCTGCTCCCCCCTCCCCTCCCCCCCTCCCCCATTGTCTCCCCTCCCCTTCCCCCTCCGTCTCCATTCACGCCGAGGTGACAGACGATCCATGTCGTGTTACATTTTTTTTTCTTACTTTAACAATGGGATCGACGGAAACGTCTTATTTCAGAGAACGGCGTATAATTTAAATCAGAACTGTTTAATTAGAATAAAAGTGTGGGATACTTATCTTTTTAATTCCAAGAGCTAGGAAGCGTAACTTTGGTCTGTGATTATTCAATGTGTTCCTCGTATGGGGAGGTTCATTTCGTGAATAAATCGCGGGAGAGAAAAAAAAAACAAACAAAAACAACAGTCTAGCTCCTCTTTATTTTGCGCTACAGCACTGATTTCACAGTGGAAATGAACGTGAGACAATTTTTACATCTGAAAAACGCAGAGCATTATCTTTCAGCAACAAACACAACATTTCATGACAGGCAGAATTACTGTTGTTTCAACTGTTTCAAGGAAACAAACAAACAAACAAACAAACAAAACCAACCAAATACAAAAAAACAAACAATCAAAACAGCAACAACGACAAGGAAAGTCAAACAAATAAATAATAAACGGAACTTAGAGGATGGGGAGGGAGGAGGGGGGAGGGGGGAGAAACAGAAAACATATCCTATATTGTGCAGTAAACAACTCATCACCATAATGTATAATCAGACAATTAACCTAAATTCAGCTCAGAGGATACAGTGTGTGTATTCCGGCCGAATATCCGTGTAGACGCAAACAGGGGTGTCAACAGTTTGTGATGAAGCAACGGGTCAGTCTGACATACCCAGCTAATGTTGGGTAGTTGTAGCTTGGGTAACCATAGTATACAGGGAATGACATTTTGCGTATCGAGATTTACTTGTTCTAGGCCTAAGCATAGATATCTTTGCAAGGAGACCGGTCATACGTCAATGCAGCTACATTTACGCCGCAAACGTTCCGAAAACGACGTGTTTTACAGTGCTGGAGTGCAGTAAGAACTGTCTCTTTGTGCGGAGAATAAGCGGCTGTGCTCATTTCCATGTAGTACAGGGGTATACAGTGGCTCAAGCGGTTGAGACGTGCGTCAGACTCTAGATCATCGGGTAGTTGGTTCGAATCCCGACAAAGTCAGAATGTGACAGAGCATGCGAAAACATGGGTGAAGTGTCAAAATATCGTTTCTTGGTTACTAATTTTGGGGAAGCATTCCACATTCCCCGGTCGCCGTACAGTTTGGGGAGTCACGTAGCCGCTCATGTGAAACATGGCTGAAGTGTCAAAATATCGTTTCTTGGTTACTAATTTTGGGGAAGCATTCCACATTCCCCGGTCGCCGTACAGTTTGGGGAGTCACGTAGCCGCTCATGTGAAACACCTGCATTTCTAATTCATACACCGACAGTCGACCAATCAGCGGGTAGACTGAACACGATTGGTAGATCCTGAAAATAGGTAAACAGCAAGAGCCCATTACGGGGTTCTCGGTGAACAGTGAAATGAAACGCATGAATGGGCAGCCGGCAATACCTGGGGGTGTACGAGGGCCCACTCGGGTAGGAGGGATGTTGATTAAAACCTAGGCTGCTTTTCAGCCGATGGCAATGGTGATAAATTTGCTTTCTACAGCACTTCTGTCTGTACTCGTATCGGCGCGCATTTAAAGGAACTTTCAAAAGACCTTACGTAAGCGGGTGTCCGCCATTATTTCCCGGGTAGGCTAGCAGGCAGGTGTATTCAAACAGCACAACTATAGCAGTAATGTTCAGGCGCGTAGGAAGATGCTGCGAGGAAGGGGGGCCCACTAAGTCGGATGAGCCATACGGCCGGGGTGAAGGGGGTGGGGGGGGGTTGTGTGTGTGTGTGTGTGTGTGTGTGTGTGTGTGTGTGTGTGTGTTGACTGCCAAGGATTGTGCCTGCGACAGCAAAGCAGGGGGGCCCCACCACTGTGTGACTGGTGGGCCCCCTCTCCTCTTATCAAAAGCAAGGGGGGGGGGGGGGGGCAAAGATATTCGGGCCCCCAGGGCCCCCGTGGTTCCTACGCCCCTTATTGTTGTTGTGTCAACTCTCCCTTTCACCGCACTCGCAATGCTCTTCACTGTTAGCGAATGACAAGTGTTGACTTGAGGCGGACCGGGAAGTAAGTCCGTACATCCGGGATGAATCCGCTGACGTCGACTGTTCAGTAACCTATTAAAACAGAACGGGACATTCCCTTTGGACAGTCAGCTGACTGAACCAACTCGAGAGAACCGCTACTTATCACTGCAGTCAACCTGACAGGAGCTCAAACCAACGTTCACGCATCAGGTAATACTCAGATATTATACCCACGCACTGGTGTACATGTTTCATGTTCATTTGAAAACTCACGTATTCCAGAGCCGGGATAAGCCGAATGGTAGAGCGTTGGATTTTTATGCTCGGGTCGTGAGTTCGTATCCCGGCTGGGGCCAAATATTTGTACTGGCTTTTTCATCGTTGCCCAGTCTTTGATGTCACCCGTATGTGGCGGAAAAGGACGTGAAACCGTTTCATATTCTCTCTAAACCTCAAATGGAAATGACGTAAATTTAGGAAAATTTCTCGTCATGTAGGAGTAGATGTGATGTTTCAATTATTACCACCACGACCGTCACTAGTACTACAGAACTACTACACACATTGCTTGTTTGTATTGTTTTGTTAAATTTTACTCACAATGCTCGGGGTCATGATTTCGAATCCCGGGTGGGGCCAAATATTACGCAGGCCTTTTTCTCGTTGCCCCGTCCTTTACAGTGTGGAAAAGGACGCCCCCCCCCCCCACCTTTGTTTGGTTAAAGCAGTTTAACATGCGGCTTCAAAAAGTTAAACTGCCTCACATATAGCTGCTGTTGCAGGAGCTAATTCAAAGGGATCAAATTGATCATTGTTCTTTAACGACAAAATCCCGTTTTATATCCGTCCTTGTTGTTGCATTAATTTGTTAACGTTGACGTCTTCGTCCTTGCTTTGACTGTCGATTTTATTCGCATTGGTTTTTTTATTTTTTTATTTTTTACGGTGAAGTAAGTTGAAACAAGCCAGAGAACTGGAGTATGTACCTCGAACTTGTAGCCGTTATCCTGGCCGTGACTGCCAGTTGCCATGGAAACGAAACGCCCCAGGACTGGCTGAGGATGATGTCATGGGAGTCACGTGACAATCTCCTGCATCTTCACTCACACCTTGACGTCAAGAAACTCACTGGTACGAATTGTTTGTAAGCGTGGGTGTGTGCGGTTGGGCGATTGTCGTGCATGGAGGGATACGGGAATGCACGTAGGTTAAAGCTTACCGTTCCATTATCCCCCCCCCTCCCCCAATCACCCCCTGCCCCCTCCTCCCCGTTCTGCTGTTTTTGCCCCCTCCACTTCCTCCCCTTAAAAAAAAAGGGGGGGGGGAGGGGGACACAAAAACGGAGAGAAAAAAAGAAAAAGAAAAAAAAAACCAAAACAAAACAAGAAAGACAGAAAGAAAGAACGAAAGAAAAAACTCGAGTGGTCTCTGAACGCTCGATGCCTTCCCACCTTTTACGCGACCGTCGGCAGGAATCATCGCGAGACCTGAAATACACCCCTAAAATTTGCTAATACACTATACTCGTTTTTGTGGCGACGCGCCGGTTTAAAAGCAATTACATCGTAGGCAAAAAAACAACAACAACCACAACGACGACGACAACGACACCACCACCACCACCACCACCACTACCAACAACAACAACAACTAAAATGTGAATGGCCGAAAATTTCCTGTTGACCTGTCAGCGTGCCATATCAGTGAGCCAAGTCACGCTGAACCGGAAAATAGTCCTGTACCCATGTGCTTAGCAAACTGCTCTAGATTTTGACCTCCATGAGTAGGAAGCAAGGAAGTTTCACAGAAGAGTTCATAACTAACAGGACATCTACTATACGGTCGGTTTAAATTATCGCAGTGCATGAATTGTCTCTGTGTGTTAGTGCAGTTAGTGTCAGAATGTTTGTGCTCATGTGTATTTTATTTGGAGAGCGAGCCATAGAATTATTTCCTGGCTGTGAGATGTCAAGAGAGAAGGAGAAATGAAATGAAATGAAATGAAACTTTATTTTTTAAGGATAAGGATAGGCTACACGACCTGTGTTAAATTTCGTCTTTGCTGAACTTATCTCCCCCCCCCCTCCCCCTCCAACACACACACACACACACACACACACACACACACACACACACACACACACACACACACACACACACACACACACACACCTCAGTACGGCAAGCTATCGTTTATAAAAGAAACTGGCAAAGCAATAACATTTAATACAGTATTAGGAGATCAGTAATCTGCATTTAAGCACAATAAGGAAAATAATAACAATAACTCGACAATAAGGAAAGCAATGTTTGCAGAGAGAAAGAGAGACAGAGAGAGAGACAGAGAGAGAGAGAGTGTGTGTGTGTGTTCTCGTCGCATGTTATCCTGGCTGACAGAAGAAAAAGCATGTGAATTATAACTTTCAGCACCGCCCGTTCCTATCTACCGGCCCGACCTGGGAAATCAGATCGCCTACTGGCTGATTCGTTACAACCACAACAACCACGCCATTATCTCTGCTGGCGACCACACAGGTAACCATGACACGGGAGTTGTCCGCAGTCTTCAACATTTTGTGAATACTCAGACGAATTTCATTCAATTTCGACTTGACAATACAGGGGCCTAATGTCAAAAGTACCCCCCACATCCTTCCCCCAAGAAAGGAAAAAAAAAAAAAAAAAGAAGAAAAAAAAAAAGCAAAAAGAAAAAAAGAAGAAGAAAAAAGAAGTAACTGAACTAGATCTAACTTAAATATTATGAATGAACTTAATAAACCGACGGCGGCGAGTAAATTGGGATACAGCAATCACCTTTATGTGGTGTTTACGTGGTACTGAATGGACATTAATTCCAAAACTAACCAACCAAACAAACAAACAAATAAAAAAAAAAATCCAGTTTTAAAGAGAGGGACATGCACATTTTTTTTCAAGGCGACTACAGCGTGATCCTGCAGGGTGAGGACCCGTCCCCTGTGGACAGGCTGGACCAGCAGGCCGCCTCTACCAACAGCACGTGCGTCCGCTACATCCTGCTGACACCGTCACCTGACCTCAACATGGCCTGTGACTTTGCTGGGGGTCGCATCACTGAGAGGCCTCTTGGCAACGAGGTACGGCGACTTCAGGCTTAGATCTAGAACTCATTGTTGTTCACGATGAAGCAGGTAAGAAAGCTCACCGCAAGAGTGTTTGAACAGTGGCTGTAAGATGCTGCACTAGCGCATCGTCGTCCTTTTCCAGTACTGGCGTTGATGTGGGGAATGCTGGTGAACACGTTTCACCGCTCTGTTAGAAGTGTGTGAGCTAGTCGAGGACTACTGGTGTAACTGTGTTCACCATGCAGGTCAAAGAATACACGCGCACGAGGCCTCGAAATGCCTGTACATTCCCTCTCAGCCTCAGGCATCACAGTCGCCAAAATGCTTCAACCTAAAAACGAAAATTACCACGCACAGACCACTCAAGTGCACGTACCTGATAGGAGTTTTTAAAAATTTCAGTGTCTCCTTTCCGCGCAGGCCTAACTGAAGTAATGCTGTAGTCTGTCTGTTTAGGCCAGAAAGCCACTTGCACGCAAAAAGTCCCAGCGTCACTGGCAGCCTGCCTCCTCTTGCAACCTCCTGGCATGCACCTTGCCAAACTAAATACAAAACTCACGAAAATCACGCTTTTTCGTGACAACATAAATCACTACAAACTGGCACACTCGCAAATCAGGGTGCTTCAAAAAAACACTGCACATGACTCCATGGTCAATTTGTGTCATTACACCTGCAGCCCCATGTTGGTAACTTTTACTGTTCTTTTTCAGAGGATATCTGTAAGCCGATGACGATAGATGCGCGTAGATTAGTATTATGGAAATGCTGTCTTTATTGTCATTTTGATCTCAACGGTTCAGTCCCTCAGTAAAAATTATTGCCCGCATTCCCATGTAACTGGCAATCAGAACTGGCCTCCTAGGTCGGTAACAGTTTGCAGTTGAACACTTATTTTCTACTTCCAATACTTATGAATTCTCGGGCACCAGGAGAAGTATTGCTTTTGAGAATTGCCGCCTGTTTTCGTCTACATCGCTGAAGAAGGAGTCCGCACGGAAACGTTTGGACCAAACAAAACGTTTGGTTGTCTCCAAGTGGGTCGCTGCAAATTCTTGTGTGTTTGTTTCAGAACGCCACGGCGTTGTGGACAAACTTGAGACACGAAGAGAACGCGGACGATGAAAACGAGAAGGAAATGGCGGACCACAAGGACGAGACAGCCATTCACCTCCACATCATCTCCTCCTTCCAGCCCGCCGCCTTCCCCGTCACCGATATGCGCAGCACTCACATCCGGTCCCTAGGCACGAGCAACGGAAGTGACATCAGCGTGCGTCTCCTGTGCAAGGTGCTTGGGGTGTGTGACGAGTCGGGAAGAGTGCACGTGTACCGGAAGACAGAGTACGGCGAGGTGTACGTGCACCTAGAGCCAGTGAACCGTGACGGGATGGAGGAATTTCAGCACGATCTGCACTTCGAGGTTGTCGGGACGGATCACGAAAACAGACCAAAGGCTAAAGGGTGAGAAAAGGCTTTTTAGCTCAATAAAATAGATCTCATTTTTCCAGCCTTTTGCGCGCGACTGATATCGTTAATGAATTTAACTTTGTTAACAATGCAGCCCATGAATTTAACTCTGGGACAAATTTCCGTGATATCGTGAGAAATCCTGGATAAGGGATATGCGGTGAAAAAAGAGGGGGTGGTTGCGGCGAACTAATGTTTGGTGCTCCTAGTCAGGATATCTACACTCAACTGTACAATAATAATATTAATAATAATAATGAGTATTGTATAGGCGCTTTACCCAATTTCTTGAATCGGCTCAAACCGCCGCGAACTGAACCCAACACGCACGTTCACATGAATCACACGCATTCTCTCGCACACTGGACAAACACATTACAACCACGTGGTGCGAAGGGTCAGCTCAGCTATTTAAATTTCGGAATTTAGAATTGCATTTATTTTGCAAATTTGGTGGGCTGAATATTCCCAAAGCGCGCGGGGGGGGGGGGGGGGGGTGGAGAACCCCCGACGATCGGCCCGAATGAACGGTGCCACATACGAGAAGGAAAAATTCTTTGCCCCGAGTGAGACTCGAACCCGTGACCTCTCGCATTGGTGACAAGTCTCTTAACCACTAGATCACCGACCGCCCCCACGTAAAATCATGTTGCTGCGCCAGGCTTTAACTGATATTGCCTGCAACCACGCTAGAGAGGCACAAAGGGACTGAGGCACAGAGGGACTGAGTGTTTGTGGTGTCTGCGTTGAAATTATTTTGTGTTCCGTGGTTTCTGATCTAAGGGTCAAGGTCCTCACACATTCGGTCCTCAGTCTGGTTGATTCTTATGTACAGGTTTGCTCTGGAACCATCCCATCGTGCTAAGCGCCAGTCCGCCTACACCTACTACAGCATCGACGACCGAACTTTGATGCCAGACTACGACCAGTTCAAATCAGGAAAGTGCCAGGTACGCCTACTTTTTGTTTGTTTTAACACCCTGTGTTGGTGTCTTCTTGCTTACAGTTTTGCTACTGACTGGTCGCGTGTAAATGTGCAGTGCTCTTCTCAGGAAATAATTATTTCCCCGATAGTGAGGAAGCGTGCCAGACAGAAGAATATGCATCACTAGAAAATTTCGTGATCGATGATGACGTGACATGTACGGGAGCTCTCGTTTTCATTTCCCTACGTGAATCATGATTGAAACCACAGTGAAATGCGTAAAGATTCATATGAGGCGAAACAATCGGTCAACCAGTGTGGTGCAAATGATTATCAAACCTAGACACAGCTCTCAAGATCATGCGCATCATAGGACACTTTTAAGGTATTATTGTGTGTGTGTGTGTGTGTGTGTGTGTGTGTGTGTGTGTGTGTGTGTGTGTGTGTGTGTGTGTGTGTGTGTGTGTTACCACTGGCCGTACAAAATCACGTGCAGATTACAACACTCACATACAGCGGGTTTTTTTTCGAATGTCATTTCCATTCATGTGATGTGTACTCGTCTGTATAGTTTTGTTCCAAGACACTAATTGCATTGTCAACATTCTGTCTCCTAGGTTGGATGTGGACCTGTGGCCTGGGCCCAGATTTTCGGCTATTACGATCGCCGCGCGCATGCCGGAAGAGGAAGCGCCAGCAGTCAGGCCCTCTACCGGTGTGGGACGGACGGAACCACGGGCAGTAACTCCTGCCAGGCACCAAGATACAATGACGACAGAATGAAGAACTACATCGCCAAACTTAAAGACAATCTGAGGTACGTAACCACACACTGAATATCTCTAGCTCTAGACTTAGCTCTAGCACCTGTTTTTACACAAAGAAAGAAAGAAAGAAAGAAACAAACAAAGAAACTTCTTCTTGGTCACTCAAATAGTGACGCTGATTCTGCACGCAGAAGCTGTCATATGACGTAGGTTCTCCACGTTATCAGACAGATAGATTCCTCGTCAAAACAAACAAATTAACAGCAAATTATCACACACGCCGAATTCGTCCACACTGATTTCTCAGCAAAAACTACAGACATTACGTACCGTGCTGTTAGCTTCATACTTCTTCGCCGCCCGCATGCCCCACAACATGACAGACACAGAACACCCACTCATGCTCGGTATCACGTGTATCGGCAGGACGTTCTGCCTGTTCGGTTCAGGCGCCACGTTGCAGAAGCGGATGGACGACGTGGAAGGTTTCTACAAGGCGCGCCAGGGCAGCAGCGGGGATATCGTGCTCAAGTACAACAAGTTCTTCGTCACCAGACTCGTGGGCGTAAACAGGTACGTGCGCGTTCGTGTGCTGTGCTGATTTACCTAACTCATTGTGCCCAAGGTACGACTATACTCGTAACAGTTTGTTAATATTTTTTACCTCCCTTTCCAACATGTCAGCTGTCAGGTGTCCTGGGTGGGTGGGTGGGTGTTTGGGGATTTAACGTGCTTTTCCACCACATAGGGTGATATCAAAGACGGGGCAACGATGAAAAAGCCAGCACAAATATTTGGCCTCAGCCGGGATCGAACTCACGACCCGAGCATTAGAAGTCCAACGCTCTACCATTCGATCACCCCGGCTCCCCGTCAGGTGTCCTTTGGCATCCCGCTGAAGGTGATGCCAAAGTAAAGTGCAACATCAAAACAACACTTCCCTTAAACGTAAAATCATTTGGCTTACATAGTGCAACGTCACCATGGGATCCAGGCGGCTGATGCCAGTGGTATGTGACAGGAGTATCAATGTAGACAGGGTTAACATCTTCTCGGGGAGTCTGGACGCAAACCTGTGCTTACGCGTCGACTAGTCGACTATATATCTCATTAAGACCCCCCCCCCCCCTACCCCTTTCTTTTTTCCCCCTGTCATTGCCGTCTTGTTTTTTGTCGTCCTCCCTGGGTGGTGGGTAAGGTGGGGGGGGGGGGGGGGGGGGGGTTGGATGAGAGGGGCAGTTGGGAGGCTGACTTTTAAAATTGTCAGGATCTCATCTTTATGAGTTATGAACACTCATTTTTGTCTGTTTCAAATGTCACGGCACACGGGGAGGGAGTGAAGGAAGATGTGGCGGGGTGGGGGAAGGGAGGGTGTCATCTCACTAGAGCAAGTCTGTATACTTACTGACTGTTTTCGTCATGTGTGCACACCATTAGTTATTTATTTCTCATTTATCCAAGAGGACTCAGTCCGTCATAAATGTCCTGTTTTCATCATGTGTGCACACCATTATTTATTTATTTCTCATTTATCCAACGGGATTCAGTCCGTCATAAATGTCCTGTTTTCATCATGTGTGCACACCATTATTTATTTATTTCTCATTTATCCAACGGGATTCAGTCCGTCATAAATGTCCTGTTTTCATCATGTGTGCACACCATTATTTATTTATTTCTCATTTATCCAACGGGATTCAGTCCGTCATAAATGTCCTGTTTTCATCATGTGTGCACACCATTATTTATTTATTTCTCATTTATCCAACAGGACTCAGTCCGTCATAAATGTCCTGTTTTCATCATGTGTGCACACCTTTATTTATTTATTTCTCATTTATCCAACGGGATTCAGTCCGTCATAAATGTCCTGTTTTCATCATGTGTGCACACTATTATTTATTTATTTATTTATCCAACAGGACTCAGTCCGTCATAGCGCCCTGTTTTCATCATGTGTGCACACCATTATTTATGTATTTCTCATTTATCCAACGGGATTCAGTCCGTCATAAATGTCCTGTTTTCATCATGTGTGCACACCATTATTTATTTATTTCTCATTTATCCAACGGGATTCAGTCCGTCATAAATGTCCTGTTTTCATCATGTGTGCACACCATTATTATTTATTTATTTATTTATCCAACAGGACTCAGTCCGTCATAGCGCCCTGTTTTCATCATGTGTGCACACCATTATTTATTTATTTATTTATTTATCCAACAGGACTCAGTCCGTCATAGCGCCCTGTTTTCATCATGTGTGCACACCATTATTTATTTATTTCTCATTTATCCAACGGGATTCAGTCCGTCATAAATGTCCTGTTTTCATTATGTGTGCACACTATTATTTATTTATTTAACCAACAGGACTCAGTCCGCCATAGCGTGTGCACACCATTATTTATATTTATTTATTTCTTGATTCCCTTTCTTTTCTCAACAGTGACAAGGTCCGTGACAGCGCCCTGTCCTACATTCGCCAAAAGTGGCCGGTCATCGCGGGGTTCAGGGTGTCAGGGGTGTTCTCCCAACACTACGCCGTCATGACGCAGTACCGCACCCGCACCGTGCGCAAGAAGGTGTGCAAGCTGCTCATCTTCTGCAAGACGAGGACGGTGCGCGAGTACGACATGTACTTGCACATGGGTTGGGGTGGAAGCCAGAACGGCTGGAGGTCGGCCAAGATGTTCATGGCTGCTGTCGCTAAATATTGAAAACCTGCACCCAGTTTCTCGCTCGTTCGCTTGAGCTTGCTCGATCACGATTGAATTTTAATGTATTGCTCTTTTTCATTTACCTGTTTTTGTTGGTGACGGTGGTTTTGACCGAGTATGTACAAATTTCAAGATTCAAGATCTATTATAGTTGTTGTCGCTAGATATTGAACCGGTTTCTCTGTCGCCCACGGATTTATTTATTTATTTACGTGAGCTTAAAAAATGTCATCATTAGCCCATTTAAGTAACGATTTCGAGAAAACTAATGATGATGATGATGGTATTCAAGCACGCGCCGTAAGGACATCGTTGTGGAGCATAAACGATCAACAGCTGTTAACTATTTTGAGCAACCACTTGCAAAATCATATTGTTGGATTTCTGTATTGGTATGCCGCGAATAATAGAGAAAAAGGGGGCGTAAGTTGCTGCATAATCTTGTTAAATTTGCTTGGTGAAATTCGCTCGCTGAAGAAGAAATACAATGACGTTAAAGTGTGTGTGTGTGGAGGGGGAGGGGAGGGGGGTCAAAGAACTGCATGCATGTATCCGCTTCCAAGTTAGTATGGTCGTCTCTAAGTTTTAATGCCACTGCTGAAAAAAAAAAAAAAAAAAAACTGCCCAAACTGGGATAATAAAGATATTGAATTGAAATTTGTCAACTCTCTCCTTTCTATCTGTATCGACAGTACTTCCTGGTAGGGAAGTCTCAATATGTTCGAAACACGCGGCGTATGTGTGAACCACACACACACACCACACACACACCACACACAACACAACACAACACAACCACACCACACCACACCACACCACACCACACCACACCACACAACACCACAACACACAACACACCACACACAACACAACACACACCACAACACAACACACAACACAACACACAACACAACACAACACAACACAACACACAACACAACACAACACACAACACAACACCACACAACACAACACAACACACAACACAACACAACACTGTTGTTGTGTGGTGTGGTGTGGTGTGGTGTGGTGTGGTGTGGTCTCTGTACACTGATCGGCTCTGTACACTACGGATACTTGCGTAACCGGGTGGTCCACCGCGTCTGCGAGCAGAGGGCTGTCAAGCAGGCGCAGGTAGAATCTGTCAAAGGTTGTGTGCTGGCTCCAGCCGATCGCCTTTGACAGCTCGATCAGGTCACCCCTCTGCAGAACATATGAGAGGCCGCCAACGCCCGGATCTTATGGGGGACAGGCTGCCGCGCGCACGCCCAGGGGCGGGGCGGGAGCCGTGGCTGTCCGAGATCCGTCACTATGACCCGCAGGGCTGGGGACAGCGGCAGGGTCGTGAACCACATGTCAGCCGGTATAGGGACATCGAGAGGACAAGGGTGGCGAGGGCGGACCTCCTGGGAGTGCGGGCGGGCCGACTCACAGGAGGTGGTGGTGGCAGGAGATGTAGCTGGGAACGTCAAGGATGGACCTGCCACACCACACCACACCACACCACACCACACCACACACACACACACACACACACACCTCAGTACGGCAAGCTATCGTTTATAAAAGAAACTGGCAAAGCAATAAAATTTAATACAGTATTAGGAGATCAGTAATCTGCATTTAAGCACAATAAGGAAAATAATAACAATAACTCGACTGTAGTTTTAGAGCTTAGCCGCGAAATAGTCTCTGTTGCTTGCGCGGCGTAAAGCCCTAAAACTAACTGTGGAGTGCTGGCTTCTAATCTCTCCACTCCTCCATGCCCACCAGCATTAGTGAAGTTCACATTTTTTCGTCTGAGAGATGCCCTTTCACTGGTCTGTCTGTGAGTCTCTCTCACTCCGCTTGTACCGGGACAGACGTCCTGTGTATTGTTACTGAGTGAGATTATCAGGCCTTCACCCTCGTGCTGACACCCGAGGACAAGCCCTGTTTGGTTTTAGCCCCTGTGTGGGACCCTTGGGTGCAAGATGACAGCTGGATTCTTATCCTGGCCCCTACCAAGGATACATCCTGGCAGTTCTAATCTTGCAACACCCGCTCACAGACATCAGCTGGATCCCGTTTCTTGCTCCCCTGGCAAGATGATGTCTTCGCTTTCAGTTGGCCTTTCTGAGGAGCTCCTCATCAGGGTCTACTGTGCGAACCATGATCAGGATGAGGCAGGTCCATCCTTGACGTTCCCAGCTACGTCTCCTGCCACCACCACCTCCTGTGAGTCGGCCCGCCCGCACTCCCAGGAGGTCCGCCCTCGCCACCCTTGTCCTCTCGATGTCCCTATACCGGCTGACATGTGGTTCACGACCCTGCCGCTGTCCCCAGCCCTGCGGGTCATAGTGACGGATCTCGGACAGCCACGGCTCCCGCCCCGCCCCTGGGCGTGCGCGCGGCAGCCTGTCCCCCATAAGATCCGGGCGTTGGCGGCCTCTCATATGTTCTGCAGAGGGGTGACCTGATCGAGCTGTCAAAGGCGATCGGCTGGAGCCAGCACACAACCTTTGACAGATTCTACCTGCGCCTGCTTGACAGCCCTCTGCTCGCAGACGCGGTGGACCACCCGGTTACGCAAGTATCCGTAGTGTACAGAGCCGATCAGTGTACAGAGACCACACCACACCACACCACACCACACCACACCACACCACACCACACCACACCACACCACACCACACCAGTGTTGTGTTGTGTTGTGTTGTGTGGTGTGTTGTGTGTTGTGTTGTATTGTGTGTTGTGTTGTGTTGTGTGTTGTGTGTTGTGTGTTGTGTTGTGTGTTGTGTTGTGTGTTGTGTTGTGTGTTGTGTTGTGTGTTGTGTTGTGTGTTGTGTTGTTCTGTGTTGTGTTGTGTGTTGTGTTGTGTGTGGTGTGTTGTGGTGTGGTGTGGTGTGGTGTGATGTGGTGTGGTTGTGTTGTTGTGTTGTTGTGTTGTGTGTGTGTGGTGTGTGTGTGGTGTGTGTGTGTGGTTCACACATACGCCTCGTGTTTCGAACATATTGAGACTTCCCTACCAGGAAGTACTCTCGATACAGATAGGAAGGAGAGAGTTGACAAATTTCAATTCAATATCTTTATTATCCCAGTTTTTTTTTTTTTTTTTCAGCAGTGGCATTAAAACTTAGAGACGACCATACTAACTTGGAAGCGGATACATGCATGCAGTTCTTTGACCCCCCTCCCCTCCCCCTACACACACACACACTTTAACGTCGTTGTATTTCTTCTTCAGCGAGCGAATTTCACCAAGCAAATTTAAAAAGATTATGCAGCAACTTACGCCCCCTTTTTCTCTATTATTCGCGGCATACCAATACAGAAATCCAACAATATGATTTTGCAAGTGGTTGCTCAAAATAGTTAACAGCTGTTGATCGTTTATGCTCCACAACGATGTCCTTACGGCGCGTGCTTGAATACCATCATTATCATCATTAGTTTTCTCGAAATCGTTACTTAAATGGGCTAATGATGACATTTTTTAAGCTCACGTAAATAAATAAATAAATCCGTGGGCGACAGAGAAACCGGTTCAATATCTAGCGACAACAACTATAATAGATCTTGAATCTTGAAATTTGTACATACTCGGTCAACACCACCTTCACCAACAAAAACAGGTAAATGAAAAAGAGCAATACATTAAAATTCAATCGTGATCGAGCAAGCTCAAGCGAACGAGCGAGAAACTGGGTGCAGGTTTTCAATATTTAGCGACAGCAGCCATGAACATCTTGGCCGACCTCCAGCCGTTCTGGCTTCCACCCCAACCCATGTGCAAGTACATGTCGTACTCGCGCACCGTCCTCGTCTTGCAGAAGATGAGCAGCTTGCACACCTTCTTGCGCACGGTGCGGGTGCGGTACTGCGTCATGACGGCGTAGTGTTGGGAGAACACCCCTGACACCCTGAACCCCGCGATGACCGGCCACTTTTGGCGAATGTAGGACAGGGCGCTGTCACGGACCTTGTCACTGTTGAGAAAAGAAAGGGAATCAAGAAATAAATAAATATAAATAATGGTGTGCACACGCTATGGCGGACTGAGTCCTGTTGGTTAAATAAATAAATAAATCATGTTGTGCACACGTGATGAAAACAGGACGCTGTGGCGGACTGAGTCCTGTTGGCTAAATAAATAAATAAATAAATAATAGTGTGCACACATAATGAAAACAGGGCGCTATGACGGACTGAGTCCTGTTGGATAAATAAATAAATAAATAAATAATAGTGTGCACACATAATGAAAACAGGGCGCTATGACGGACTGAGTCCTGTTGGATAAATAAATTAATAAATAATAATGGTGTGCACACATGATGAAAACAGGGCGCTATGACGGACTGAGTCCTGTTGGATAAATAAATTAATAAATAATAATGGTGTGCACACATGATGAAAACAGGACGCTGTGGCGGACTGAGTCCTGTTGGATAAATAAATAAATAAATAAATAATAATGGTGTGCACACATGATGAAAACAGGACATTTATGACGGACTGAGTCCTGTTGGATAAATGAGAAATAAATAAATAATGGTGTGCACACATGATGAAAACAGGACATTTATGACGGACTGAGTCCTCTTGGATAAATGAGAAATGAATAACTAATGGTGTGCACACATGACGAAAACAGTCAGTAAGTATACAGACTTGCTCTAGTGAGATGACACCCTCCCTTCCCCCGCCCCGCCACATCTTCCTTCACTCCCTCCCCGAGTGCCGTGACATTTGAAACAGACAAAAATGAGTGTTCATAACTCATAAAGATGAGATTCTGACAATTTTAAAAGTCAGCCTCCCAACTGCCCCTCTCATCCACCCCCCCCCCCCCTACCTTACCCACCACCCCGGGAGGACGACAGAAAACAAGACGGCAATGACAGGGGGAAAAAAGAAAGGGGTAGGGGGGGGGGGGAGTCTTAATGAGTCGACTAGTCGACGCGTAAGCACAGGTTTGCGTCCAGACTCCCCGAGAAGATGTTAACCCTGTCTACATTGATACTCCTGTCACATACCACTGGCATCAGCCGCCTGGATCCCATGGTGACGTTGCACTATGTAAGCCAAATGATTTTACGTTTAAGGGAAGTGTTGTTTTGATGTTGCACTTTACTTTGGCATCACCTTCAGCGGGATGCCAAAGGACACCTGACGGGGAGCCGGGGTGATCGAATGGTAGAGCGTTGGACTTCTAATGCTCGGGTCGTGAGTTCGATCCCGGCTGGGCCATGGGGCCAAATATTTGTGCTGGCTTTTTCATCGTTGTCCCGTCTTTGATATCACCCTATGTGGTGGAAAAGCACGTTAAACCCCCAAACACCCACCCACCCAGGACACCTGACAGCTGACATGTTGGAAAGGTAAAAAAATATTAACAAACTGTTACGAGTATAGTCGTACCTTGGGCACAATAAGTTAAGTAAATACAGCACAGCACACGAACGTGCACGTACCTGTTTACGCCCACGAGTCTGGTGACGGAGAACTTGTTGTACTTGAGCACGATGTCCCCGCTGCTGCCCTGGCGCGCCTTGTAGAAACCTTCCACGTCGTCCATCCGCTTCTGCAACGTGGCGCCTGATCCGGACAAGCAGAACGTCCTGCCGATACACGTGATACCGAGCATGAAGGGGTGTTCTGTGTCTGTCATGTTGTGGGGCATGCGGGCGGCGAAGAAGTATGAAGCTAACAGCACGGTACGTAATGTCTGTAGTTTTTGCTGACGAATCAGTGTGGACGAATTCGGCGTGTGTGATAATTTGCTGTTAATTTGTTTGTTTTGACGAGGAATCTGTCTGATAGCGTGGAGAACCTACGTCATATGACAGCTTCTGCGTGCAGAATCAGCGTCACTATTTGAGTGACCAAGAAGAAGTTTCTTTGTTTGTTTGTTTCTTTCTTTCTTTCTTTGTGTAAAAACAGGTGCTAGAGCTAAGTCTAGAGCTAGAGATATTCAGTGTGTGGTTACGTACCTCAGATTGTCTTTAAGTTTGGCGATGTAGTTCTTCATTCTGTCGTCATTGTATCTTGGTGCCTGGCAGGAGTTACTGCCCGTGGTTCCGTCCGTCCCACACCGGTAGAGGGCCTGACTGCTGGCGCTTCCTCTTCCGGCATGCGCGCGGCGATCGTAATAGCCGAAAATCTGGGCCCAGGCCACAGGTCCACATCCAACCTACGGGACAGAATTTTGACAATGCATAACAATAAGTGTCTTGGAACAAAACTATACAGACGATTACACATCACATGAAAGGAAATGACATTCGAAAATACGCTGTATGTGAGTGTTGTAATCTGCACGTGATTTTGTACGGCCAGTGGTAACACACACACACACACACACACACACACACACACACACACACACACACACACACACACACAATAATACCTTAAAGGTATCCTATGATGTGCATGATCTTGAGAGCTGTGTCTAGGTTTGATAATCATTTGAACCACACTGGTTGACCGATTGTTTCGCATCATGTGAATCTATACACATTTCACTGTGGTTTCACGTAGGGAAATGAAAACGAGAGCTCCCGTACATGTCACGTCATCATCGATCACGAAATTTTCCAGTGATGCATATTCTTCTGTCTGGCACGCTTCCTCACTATCGGGGAAATAATTATTTCCTGAGAAGAGCACAGCACATTTACACGCGACCAGTCAGTAGCAAAACTGTAAGCAAGAAGACACCAACACAGGGTGTTAAAACAAACAAAAAGTAGGCGTACCTGGCACTTTCCTGATTTGAACTGGTCGTAGTCTGGCATCAAAGTTCGGTCGTCGATGCTGTAGTAGGTGTAGGCGGACTGGCGCTTAGCACGATGGGATGGTTCCAGAGCAAACCTGTACATAAGAATCAACCAGACTGAGGACCGAATGTGTGAGGACCTTGACCCTTAGATCAGAAACCACGGAAGACAAAATAATTTCAACGCAGACACTACAAACACTCAGTCCCTCTGTGCCACAGTCCCTTTGTGCCTCTCTACCATGGGGGAGCCGGGGTGGCCGAATGGTAGAGCGTTGGACTCTCAATGCTCGCGTCGTGAGTTCGTATCGAGGCTGGGGCCAAATATTTGTGCTGGCTTTTTCATCGTTGCCCAGTCTTTGATATCACCCGTACGTGGTGGAAAAGGACGTTAAACCCCCAAACACCCATCCAACCACCCGCCTCTCTACCATGGTTTCAAATTTGGTACATAAGAGTTCGTTGCAAGCAGTATCAGTTAACGCCTGGCGCAGCAACATGATTTTTCAGTTGAGTGTAGATTTCCTGACTAGGAGCACCAAACATTAGTTCGCCGCAACCACCCCCTCTTTTTCACCGCGCATCCCTTATCCAAGATTTCTCACGATATCACGGAAATTTGTCCCAGAGTTAAATTCGTGGGGGCTGCATTCTTAACAAAGTTAAATTCATGAAAGATATCAGTCGCGCGCAAAACACTGGAAGAATGAGATACATTTGTTTAGCTAAGAGCCGTTTCTCACCCTTTAGCCTTTGGTCTGTTTTCGTGATCCGTCCCGACAACCTCGAAGTGCAGATCGTGCTGAAATTCCTCCATCCCGTCACGGTTCACTGGCTCTAGGTGCACGTACACCTCGCCGTACTCTGTCTTCCGGTACACGTGCACTCTTCCTGACTCGTCACACACCCCAAGCACCTTGCACAGGAGACGCACGCTGATGTCACTTCCGTTGCTCGTGCCTAGGGACCGGATGTGAGTGCTGCGGATATCGGTGACGGGGAAGGCGGCGGGCTGGAAGGAGGAGATGATGTGGAGGTGAATGGCTGTTTCGTCCTTGTGGTGCGCCATTTCCTTCTCGTTTTCATCGTCCGCGTCCTCTTCGTGTCCCAAGTTTGCCCACAACACCGTGAGGTTCTGTAACAAACGCACGCAAAAATTTGCAGCAACCCACTTAGAGACAACCAAACGTTTTGTTTGGTCCAAATGTTTCCGTGCGGACTCCTTCTTCAGCGATGTAGACGAATCAGGCGGCAATTCTCAAAAACAAACTTCTCCTGGTGCCCGAGAATTCATAAGTATTGGAAGTACAAAATAAGTGTTCAACGGCAAACTGTTACAGACTTAGGCCAGGAGGCCAGTTCTGTTTGCCAGTTACATGGGAATGCGGGCAATTATTGAGGGACTGGACTGTTAAGTTTCAGATTAATTAACAACAAAGACAGCATTTCCATAAGACTAATCTACGTGTATCTAGCGTCATCAGCTTACAGATATCCTCTGAAAAAGAACAATAAAAGTTACAAACATGGGGCTGCAGGTGTAATGACACAAATTGACCATGGAGTCATGTGGCATTGTGCAGTGTTTTTTTGAAGCACCCTGATTTGCGAGTGTGCCAGTTTGTAGTGATTTATGTTGTCACGAAAAAGCGTGATTTTCGTGAGTTTTGTATTTAGTTTGGCAAGGTGCATGCCAGGGGGTTGCAAGAGGAGGCAAGCTGCCAGTGACGCTGGGACTTTTTGCGTGCAAGTGGCTTTCTGGCCTAAACAGACAGACTACACCATTACTTCAGTGAGGCCTGCGCGAAAAGGAGACATGGAATTTTTTTTTAAAACTCCTATCAGGTACGTGCACTTGAGTGGTCTGTGCGTGGTAATTTTCGTTTTTAGGTTGAAGCATTTTGGCGACTGTGATGCCTGAGGCTGAGAGGGAATGTACAGGCATTTCGAGGCCTCGTGCGCGTGTATTCTTTGACCTGCATGGTGAACACAGTTACACCAGTAGTCCTCGACTAGCTCACACACTTCTAACAGAGCGGTGAAACGTGTTCACCAGCATTCACCACATCAACGCCAGTACTGGAAAAGGACGACGATGCGCTAGTGCAGCATCTTACTCTTGCGGTGAGCTTTCTTACCTGCTTCATCGTGAACAACAATGAGTTCTAGATCTAAGCCTGAAGTCGCCGTACCTCGTTGCCAAGAGGCCTCTCAGTGATGCGACCCCCAGCAAAGTCACAGGCCATGTTGAGGTCAGGTGACGGTGTCAGCAGGATGTAGCGGACGCACGTGCTGTTGGTAGAGGCGGCCTGCTGGTCCAGCCTGTCCACAGGGGACGGGTCCTCACCCTGCAGGATCACGCTGTAGTCGCCTTGAAAAAAATGTGCATGTCCCTCTCTTTAAAACTGGATTTAAAAAAAAAAAATCAGTTTGTTTGTTTGATTGGTTAGTTTTGGAATTAATGTCCATTCAGTACCACGTAAACACCACATAAAGGTGATTGCTGTATCCCAATTTACTCGTCGCCGTCGGTTTATTAAGTTCATTCATAATATTTAAGTTACATCTAGTTCAGTTACTTTTTTCTTTTCTTTTCTTCTGTTCTTTTCTCCTGTTCTTTCTTCTTCTTTTTTTTCTTCTTTTTTTTTTCTTTTTGGGGGAAGGATGTGGGGGGTACTTTTAACTTTAGGCCCCTGTATTGTCATGTCGAAATTGAATGAAATTCATCTGCGTATTCACAAAATACTGAGGACTGCGGAAAACTCCCGTGTCATGGTTACCTGTGTGGTCGCCAGCAGAGATAATGGCGTGGTTGTTGTGGTTGTAACGAATCAGCCAGTAGGCGATCTCATTTCCCATGTCGGGCCGGTAGATAGGAACGGGCGGTGCTGAAAGTTATAAATCATATGCTTTTTCTTCTGTCAGCCAGGATAACATGCGACGAGAACACACACACACTCTCTCTCTCTGTCTCTCTCTCTGTCTCTCTTTCTCTCTGCAAACATTGCTTTCCTTATTGTCGAGTTATTGTTATTATTTTCCTTATTGTGCTTAAATGCAGATTACTGATCTCCTAATACTGTATTAAATTTTATTGCTTTGCCAGTTTCTTTTATAAACGATAGCTTGCCGTACTGAGGTGTGTGTGTGTGTGTGTGTGTGTGCGTGTGTGTGTGTGTGTGTGTGTGTGTGTGTGTGTGTGTGTGTGTGTGCGTGTGTGTTGGAGGGGCAGGGGGGGGGGGGAGATAAGTTCAGCAAAGACGAAATTTAACACAGGTCGTGTAGCCTATCCTTATCCTTAAAAAATAAAGTTTCATTTCATTTCATTTCATGTCTCCTTCTCTCTTGACATCTCACAGCCAGGAAATAATTCTATGGCTCGCTCTCCAAATAAAATACACATGAGCACAAACATTCTGACACTAACTGCACTAACACACAGAGACAATTCATGCACTGCGATAATTTAAACCGACCGTATAGTAGATGTCCTGTTAGTTATGAACTCTTCTGTGAAACTTCCTTGTTTCCTACTCATGGAGATCAAAATCTAGAGCAGTTTGCTAAGCACATGGGTACAGGACTATTTTCCGGTTCAACGTGACTTGGCTCACTGATATGGCACGCTGACAGGTCAACAGGAAATTTTCGGCCATCTAAATTTTGGTTGTTGTTGTTGTTGGTAGTGGTGGTGGTGGTGGTGGTGGTGTCGTTGTCGTCGTCGTTGTGGTTGTGGTTGTTGTTGTTTTTTTGCCTACGATGTAATTGCTTTTAAACCGGCGCGTCGCCACAAAAACGCGTATAGTGTATTAGCAAATTTTAGGGGTGTATTTCAGGTCTCGCGATGATTCCTGCCGACGGTCGCGTAAAAGGTGGGAAGGCATCGAGCGTTCAGAGACCACTCGAGTTTTTTCTTTCGTTCTTTCTTTCTTTCTTTCTTTCTGTCTTTCTTGTTTTGTTTTGTTTTTTCTTTTTTTTTCTCTCCGTTTTTGTGCCCCCCCCCCCTTTTTTTTTTAAGGGGAGGAAGTGGAGGGGGCAAAAACAGCAGAACGGGGAGGAGGGGGCAGGGGGTGATTGGGGGAGGGGGGGATAATGGAACGGTAAGCTTTAACCTACGTGCATTCCCGTATCCCTCCATGCACGACAATCGCCCAACCCCACACACCCACGCTTACAAACAATTCGTACCAGTGAGTTTCTTGACGTCAAGGTGTGAGTGAAGATGCAGGAGATTGTCACGTGACTCCCATGACATCATCCTCAGCCAGTCCTGGGACGTTTCGTTTCCATGGCAACTGGCAGTCACGGCCAGGAGAATGGCCACAAGTTCGAGGTACATACTCCAGTTCTCTGGCTTGTTTCAACTTACTTCACCGTAAAAAAACAAAACAAAAACAAACAAAAAAAAAACACAAAAAAAACAATGCGAATAAAATCGACAGTCAAAGCAAGGACGAAGACGTCAACGTTAACAAATTAATGCAACAACAAGGACGGATATAAAACGGGATTTTGTCGTTAAAGAACAATGATCAATTTGATCCCTTTGAATTAGCTCCTGCAACAGCAGCTATATGTGAGGCAGTTTAACTTTTTGAAGCCGCATGTTAAATTGCTTTAACAAAACAAAGGTGGGGGGGGGGGGGGCGTCCTTTTCCACACTGTAAAGGTATGTCAAAGACGGGGCAACGAGAAAAAGGCCTGCGTAATATTTGGCCCCACCCGGGATTTGAAATCATGACCCCGAGCATTGTGAGTCCAATTTAACAAAACAATACAAACAAGCAACGTGTGTAGTAGTTCTGTAGCACTAGCAACAATCGTGGTGGTAATAATTGAAACATCACATCTACTCCTACATGACGAGAATTTTTCCTAAATTTACGTCATTTCCATTTGAGGTTTAGAGAGAATATGAAACGGTTTCACGTCCTTTTCCGCCACATACGGGTGATATCAAAGACTGGGCAACGATGAAAAAGCCAGTACAAATATTTGGCCCCAGCCGGGATACGAACTCACGACCCGAGCATAAAAATCCAACGCTCTACCATTCGGCTTATCCCGGCTCTGGAATACGTGAGTTTTCAAATGAACATGAAGCATGTACACCAGTGCGTGGGTATAATATCTGAGTATTACCTGATGCGTGAACGTTGGTTTGAGCTCCTGTCAGGTTGACTGCAGTGATAAGTAGCGGTTCTCTCGAGTTGGTTCAGTCAGCTGACTGTCCAAAGGGAATGTCCCGTTCTGTTTTAATAGGTTACTGAACAGTCGACGTCAGCGGATTCATCCCGGATGTACGGATTTACTTCCCGGTCCGCCTCGAGTCAACACTTGTCATTCGCTAATGTAACGGGATGGGTGCCTTGGGGTATAATGATCATCACACCGCTACACCACTGGTCTTCTCTGACCAGTCGACCAGTGAAAGACGAGGCAGCGTTTGGGGTATAATGATCATCACACCGCTACACCACTGGTCTTCTCTGACCAGTCGACCAGTGAAAGACGAGGCAGCGTTTGGTTTCCACTGGGCTCTTTATTTCATAGATACATCATAATCACTCTTGTTTGTATGTATGTTTGTTTGTTTACTTGCTTACTTGCACACCCTGGAACAGCAATTGAACAAACATGAGAACTATCAAAAGAGAAATATAAACTATGAAGACAAGATATCTCATCACAAAAGACTAAACTACAGCAAATACCATCTAGCAAAACAATATTCTGTATCTCAAATATACTATTGAATGAGACAATGCAAAATAAAACACAACATCCAATTAATACAATAAGGAGACTAAATGGAGACTGGTTGTTTTAAGAGTGTCTGTGTTGAGTGTTACATTTACTGTTGTACGGCCGCCCGGGCCAGGGTTTGTCACAAGCGTCCTTAGCAACCGGCTGTGTCGTCAGGTCTGCCGTGTGTCATCGCGCGGGATCATAAATAAACTTTGTACTGTTACGTTTGTATGTTTATTACATTATTAGTGTAGCAAAGACAGATAGTAAGAGAGACGTGTGCGGCTATTGTCTCATCCTTGGGGGGTCGGGGTGTGTGTGTGTGTGTGTGTGGGGGGGTCACTCTCTCTCTCTCTCTTTCTCTCTCTGTGCACAAAACTGTATTAATTAGAGATTAAAAATGACCGGTGTTACTGAGATAAACGTGTGAAGACATGAGCGAACGCTTATACGCACGCTTTCCGTGCTACAAACACATCGTCAGCCGAAGAGCTGTGAAAGACGTGACTCAGCGATTGAATGATCATTGATCAGTGACAAAACACCACAATACGTGCGGGACAGTTCAGCAGACCGATCCTTCGTAAACGTACGCACATTAATGCGTTCAGTAGCATGGCACTTGTCAACAAAAAAGGTGATCCGTCCGGCACCGTTACTGTAATCTTCTACTTGGTCGTGCGTCACAGCAAACTGCCGAGGGCACTGGTCGCTCTGAACGAAGCTGAAGATTGGGCGAAGGGCTGAACATAGCCTGAGAGTATTATGGACTTACGGTGTTGTGCTGTAGTATTGGTGGCAGACGGTCTGTGATAGCCAGAGCGACGATCTAACTCTGTGGGCCGGCTGACCTGGGGAATAAACGGGGACGTTGAGTCGAGTCGCAACCATTGCCGACAAGGCTTCGTACAGTTATCGTTTTACAATCGTAGCCTTCACCGCGCCCATTCCGTCACGTGGGCCAGGCGCTGTACTTTATTTAGCCGCTAAATCAGGAAGTGAAGATGACATCACGGCATTGAGACATCGATGTGGTTGCCTAAGTCTCAGACATTGCCATGAAGGCCATGTTGTCAGTAATGTGTTTCACAGGCCAGCGTGCTTTGAGTGGCAGAAATGTGTGACATAATGTGTACTTGGAATGGTCAGGGAGTTTAACAGACCCGGCGCGCGACAGTATCAGCTGGAAGGCTGTTGAAGACGGAATGACCAAGTCCGACACAAGCCGTGTCAGGGTGGCAGGCTAACAGGTAAGGTTTGTGAGTGTCTGGATTTCATCGTTGATTCCGATAAACTGTTCGATAAACATCCACTTAATGCACCCCTCATACACACGCGCGCACGCACGCTTCTTAAACGCATACGCTTCTCACACCCTTTACACACACACACACACACACACACACACACACACACACACACACACACACACACACACACACACACACACACACACACCGTGGGCACACACACACACACACACACACACACACACACACACACCGTGGGCACACACACACACACACACACACACACACCGTGGGCACACACACACACACCGTGGGCACACACACACACACACACACACACACACACACACACACACACACACACACACACACACACCGTGGGCACACACACACACACACACACACACACACACACACACACCCCGTGGGCACACACACACACACACGCACACACACACACACCGTGGGCACACACACACACACACACACACACACACACACACACACACACACACACACACCGTGGACACACACACACACACACACACACACACACACACACACACACACACACACACACACACACACACACACACACCGTGGGCACACACACACACACACACACTGATTGCGTGCTAGTGGCTTGTTCCGCCCCCTCCCCCCCCCCCCTCCCTTTTTGGTAACCCTGATAAGCGAGCCAGGTTATGTTTTGTAGCCGTGCACAATCCGTTATTTCAGTCCGCAGGCCACTAGGAACCTTATCGATTTTAAACACAACAGCCGCTCCCTCGGCAAATAGCTGGCTTCTGAATAAACATAGACAGACAGACAGACAGACAGACAGACAGACAGACAGACACACACACACACACACACACAGAGACACACACACACACACACACACACACACACACACACACAGACACACACACACAGACACACACACACACACACACACACACACACACACACACACACCCTTTTTCTCTCTTCTCCGTGCTCAGTGCCACTTCAGTTCTCTTCACGGGCAATAGCATGATGCATGTTTAAACAAAAAACATTTCGGGTGCATGATGTGACGTAAGTCGAAGCAACGTGAGAAAATTTCGACGCAGAGTTGGGTGGATAACGGCGGGTTGGGTGTGTTTTTAGGGGTTTTACGTCCTTTTCCACCACATACGGGTGATATCAAAGACGAGGCAAGAAAAAGCCAGCACAAATATTTGGCCCCAGCCGGGATACGAACTGACGACCCGAGCATTAGAAGTCCAACGCTCTACCAGTCGGCCACCCCGGCTCCCCGGGTGGATAACGGCAAGTAGAAAATCTTTTATACCCATTGACTCCAGCCTTGAGGCATTTTCAGAGCAAGCGCCTCTGTTTGTTGGTTGTTTCTTAGTGTTGGGTTTTCCCTCGTAACCCCGTCCTTGGTACGACCTTTACGTGTGGGAAAAGGACGGTACCCCCTCTCCCCCCCCCCCCCCCCCTCCCCTCAGGTGTTGGAAGAGGACGGTACCATCCCCCACCCCACCCCCCACCCTCCCACCACAACCCCCCCCCCCACACACACACCCCGACCCCCCAAAGAACCAACCCAAAAAGAAACCCCACCAAAAACAAAACAAAAACAAACAAAGAAAGAAACAAACAAAACAAACAAAACCCCCCAAAACAACAACAACAACAACAGCAGCAGGGAATCGGACTCACGCATGTAACGGCACATAGAAGAAACAGATTCTTTGAGCTGGGAGCATAGACCTGGGGGAATACAGACCTTGGGGACCATAGGGCTGAAACCGCACCGAACATATGTTGCAGATTATCTGTGAGGCTTGTATTTTATCGATCAAGTGTCAGAGTCGCAGATGTCTGATTGTGACTGATCCAGTGAGCCACCGGGGAAACTCTACTAGTGGCTAGAGGAGTTCGGCGTTTTGCGTGTGTGTGTGTGTTTGAGGGTTTAACGTCCTTTTCCTTCACATACGAGTGATATCAAAGACGGGGCAACGATGAAAAAGCCAACACAAATATTTGGCCTCAACCGGGATACGAACTCACGACCCGAGCATTAGAAACCCAGCGCTCTTCCATTCGGCCACTCCGGCTCCCCCTCAGCGTTTTGTGTTTTAGTTCTCTCATCAACAGTATTAATGACATTATATACATGCCAGAGGGACAAACTCTTCTCCAAACTGGCGTTTCATACTATTATTATTATTAATATCATTATTATTATTATTTGCATTTTAGTTATCAACGGTATTAATGACATTAAATACATGCCAGAGGGACAAACTCTTTTCATATTATTGTTATTCTAATAACTATCATTATCATTATTATTACTATTATTCTGATGATTTCGGGGAGCCGGGGTAGCCGAATGGTAGAGCGTTGGAGCCTCGATGCTCGGGTCGTGAGTTCGAATCCTGGCTGGGGCCAAATATTTGTGCTGGCTTTTTCATCGTTGCCCCGTCTTTGATATCACCCGTATGTGAAGGAAAAGGACGTTAAACCCCCAAACACACACACACGCAAAACGCCGAACTCCTTTTTTCTCGTTCTCCCGTCTTTGATATCACCCGTATGTGGTGGAAAAGGACGTTAAACTCCCAAACACTCACTCACCGACCCTCTGATGATTTCTGATGGCGGTAGGGAAAATACCAGACTCCAACAGGACAGACCTCTTGCAGATGAATGTTTGCGTTGACGCTATGAAAAATACCAACGGAAACAAAAATTGCAGGGTTTTTTCCCCAGTGGATCACTTGGTGTCGCAGTCAGGTTGTAACATTGGACGAGTGCCGGTTCATGATGCAACAGCGTTTAAATATTTACTATAATGGCGACGTCTTTGTCTTGCACGGCAGAGAAGCGTGTCCAACATGGCGCCGCGTGAGAGGGACATGCGGAACAAAGTGTACACCTACCTGTGTGGTCACGGGCTGCTGATTGTCGCCTTCACTTTCTTCACGGTTGGTTTCGCTACAGACCACTGGATGTCTGTCGGTGAATTTGATTATGGATTGTGGCGGTACTGCAGTCCTTACGGCAGCTGTCAAACCACTGGCAACCTGACATGTAAGTCTTACAGCAGCAACGAGTGCAACAGCTTGTTGACCATTTTCATTTTCATCATCATCATGATCGTCATCACCACCACCACCACTACTACCACCAGTATCATCATCACCATCATCATCATCGTCGTCGTCGTCGTCGTCGTCGTCGTCATCATCATCATCATCATCATCATCATGCATAGAGACTGATTACGTACGCACAGGCCATAGATTGCCCGAATTCATTACGAGCGAGGCCCAAAAGAGAACATTTGGAAGAGACTGGGCGTTGCAGGGGAGAAAATCGTGTTCCCTCACAAGCGCCGTTCTCTCCCCTGCGCAGCGCATAAAGTCTTCTTGTCGACCAATCAGAGCATTGGTTGTTTTGGGGTATGTGAGACACACTTCATATCGTGTGTAAACTAATTATGTGTACTGACGGATTGTCTGTCCGTGCGTGTGTGCAGCGTGGATGCTGGCGACCCGAGCGATGCAGACGATGGCCCTGATGTCTTACATGCTGGCGTTCCTCCTGGCTATCACCTTCAACTGTCTGGAGCAGACTGCTAGTTACCATAGATACACAGGCTATGCCAGAGCTCTGGAAGTGCTTGGCACAATTGGAAGTGAGTACACTGTTTTTTTTCTGTTGTTTTCTTTTTTTTAATTAATCAAAAGGCGGGTCTACTATGCCGGGCACAGAAACCGTTTCTTCAGGCTTTTGTTTTCATTTCATTAAAAAATAAATTGTATTGTTGTTGTAGTTGAGAAAAACAGTACATTGTGTTTCCTTAAAGGCTCTATGCTCGTAGATGAGTTCTGAGGGGGGGGGGGGGATGTCGCTTACAAAGCTGAAAGGCTGTTTGCCAAATGATTATATGTTCCCTTGGTCATTGCGACCATTTTGGTGACTTTGCGGCGTTTAATCGTAGAGGAATATGACTTTCTTTGGCCTAACGCTTCCTTATCTGTACTACACGTCGATACGACCAAGCCGCTAAAATTACCCAACGATCAGCGCTGTCTCGCTGGCTCGTGTTCGGTCAGCAACCAAAATAACGTCGTCTGCGCACTACACCGTATGCTTCTATGTACGCAGAACGACATATATAGGCCCACCCCCAGTCACCCAATGGTTTCAAAAGCAAGCTAAAAGTGGGTCTAACATTGTGTATACACTGAGTGATCCTCCATCTGGACTGTGCGATTTTTAATGTAACGTTGGGGAATTTGATATTGAGAATGCATGAATTAACGAAAAATAAGCGTTTCAGCACTAACGATGTTACCGCCACATGAAAAATAATCCTATTTCCTACGATCCCGCGGGCATTCGGTCAGCTGCGCCAACCTAACCAATCTTTCCTCCTTCTCCTCCTCTGTCTGTCTGTCTGTCTCTCTCTCTCTGTCTGTGTGTGTGTGTGTCTGTCTGTCTGTCTCTGTCTCTCTCTCTGTCTCTCTCACTCTCTCTCTCTCTCTGTACCTATCTTTCTCAATGTGGTGAATACGAAATAATTTTCTCTGTGCTCGCCTAAACTGCTACTCTGTGAATGTAAGCAGGTGGAAGTTGTGCGCAAGCCTTAGGCCTTTTGCCTCCACCTGAATTGCTTGTGTGCACACAAATATCAGTGGGGTAAAATTATGCATAAACGGAATCATTACAATAATTATAATGTTGTACTTACGTACAACACCTTAAGATCGTGTGATATCACTATCTTACAATGATTACATTTAAGTCATCTTCTTTCCAATACTAGCCGCCTTCTGCATTATCGGCGTGTCTGTGTACGGAGCCAAGGCGGACAAGATCGGGACACTGGATTATTCCTACGCCCTGACCGTTCTCAGCCTTTTCTTCTCTATTCCTGGTCTTGTCATGGTCGCTGTCACTCGCAACGCAGTACAGACCTCCATGTCATCTGTCAGCCCGCTTCCAGAGGGAGGTAACTCCACATCGGGACCCTCTGTCGTCATCAGTGCCGCACAGCAGGGGCCGCAACCCGCGGGGTTTCTGGTAACAGAAGGGGGACAACCAACGACCAACGGGAGGTTTTCGTACGGTTATGGTCAGCACCA
>JACVVK020000004.1:3550000-3630000 GCA_018292915.2 Batillaria attramentaria
GGTGGCATTGTCGTACGCGTCTCCTATGTTAGTGACGATGTGGGCAAAGACGATGACGCCGTCTGCGACCTCTGGCACGTTGCTGTCTTCGATGTAGGCCGTGAACGACACAGTCCTGTCAGCCCGGGCTGGAAGGAAGCAGGAAATCATCTTTGAAGACTGACGACATGAGTACGTAGATCTTGACGTATGGGCATATCTTGCCACTTACCTATCTGCCAGTAGGCATATCTAGTAGGACTTTGCGAGGAAGACTTCGCTGAGCAGCGTAACCCATGTACATGTAAATTAGGCACATTAGGTGTACCATTAGCTGATCTGCCGTGTGAGGCTAATTTACACGTAAATGGGTTACCCTACTCAGCGAGGTCCTCCTTACGAAGTCCTACTAATCATGCCTAATGTAATCGAATCATAGTCGCTAGCTAACTAGCAGCATTGTTTCACTTGTGATCATTAGTTGGCACGCTCTTCTACAGTAGCCTAAAAATTGCCAGGTACGTACAAAATACACGTACTGGCAGACTTATTGCTTGGTCATTTTCGTTTGCTTACAGCATACCTGAATAATGATACAGTGCGTGCCCCCCCCCCCCTCTTTTGGACCTGATGGACGATTTTCTCTATGGTTTTGTTTCTTGTAGTTTAGTGCATAATTTTCTGTGTTGAATTTTATATTTTGCTCCATTTGTTTTTCCTTAGTAGATAGTCTTTGTAGTATTAGCAACGGCAAGTTTGCAAACTGCCGAATTTCTGTCAAAACGTTTACCTTTGATAAATAAAGTATCATCATCATCATCATCATCTGTCTGTCTGTCTGTCTCTCTCTCTCTCTCTCTCTCTCTCTCTCTCTCTCACGCGACAGAAACAGTCTGAGTTACCCTGCAGCTCCTCCAGCGTACCGTCCATAGCGGCAAGCTGGGCTTTCATGTTCTCCACGTCACCCGCCATCTGCATCACCACCGTTTCAAGCGGCACGGCAGGATCCTGTGCGCCGACGAAAACACCAGCGGAAAACAACAAGCTCACGAAAATTGCGGCTCTAGCCATTGCGACGGTCTCGCTGGATAACGGTTTTGTCAGTTCTATGTCAAATTTAGTCTTTGCGGGTGGCTTTTCATTCGATTAGCAGAGACAATGTTTGGGCGTAGTTCTTTTCACGTGTCTTGTTTATCTGAGGCGCTGTGCAATCGTACAGGCTGGCTGCGTTCACATGGTCCGCCTTCCGAAGTCAAGTACAAATGAGTTGAAGGACACGCCAGTTTGACAAGGGTTATCTCCAAGGCGTAAGTCACTACACCTAGATACAGGTCTTCTTCAGTCTGACCTGGAGTTCTTGTCTATTTTTACTCTTTTCATTTTCTATTTTTTATTATTTTCATTGTGTCTATGTATGCTGTTTTCATTATATTCTATTTTCACTCTTTACGTTATTTTCTATTTTTATTCTTTAATTCTCTTTCTGTTGTTTTCTGTTTTTACTCTTGACGCTGTTTTCTGTTTTTATTATTTTCATTGTGTCTATCTGTACTGTTTTCATTGTATTCTACAGTCAAACCTGTGTAAGGCGGTCACCCAAGGGACTGGGTCAAACTGACCACCTTAGACAGGTGGCCGGGTTATCCAGGGTGTCATGTCAACAGCTAGTGTGTCAGGGGATCCTCTGGGGTGACCAGGTTAGACAGTGGTTTGGCTTATACAGGTGACCGCCTTGGCAGGTTCGACTGTATTTTCAAGGTTTACATGATTTTAATTTTATTTCTATTTTAATTCTGTGGCCGAATGGTAGAGCGTTGGGCTTCTAATGCTCGGGTCGTGAGTTCGTATCCCGGCTGGGGCCAAGTATTTGTGCTGGCTTTTTCATCGTTGCCCCGTCTTTGATATCGCCCGTGTTTGGTGGAAAAGGACGTTAAACCCCCAAACACCCACCCACCCACCTTTCTATTTTAATTCTTTTCATATTTTCTATTTTAATCTTGTTCATTGCTTCCCAGTTTTACCCTTACCGTTGTTTTCTATTTTAACTCTTTCATAGTTTCTCAAAGAGTTGACCAAAACATTTTGGTCCATGGACAGAATTAGAAGGCTTGCTCACACAGTGACTTGTATATGCTTCGGTAGAAAGTACGTTGTCGAAATCCGTTGCGTACACTCCTCTCATCCGGTGAGAAGCTTCTCAATATTCCTAAGAGAAATTTGAAATCTCAGTTTGGGCGAACGCTGTTTCCGGTTTACCACCCCGACAGTCTGGAACTCCCTGCCTGCTAGCGTGAGACAGCAACCTGCTTTGTCATATTTCAGATCAGTGCTTAAACTGATCTGTTTCAACTTGCCTTCTACTGAGTCATGCTACCGTGGTGCCTACTGTTTTTGGATGTGTTCTATGTGGGTGTGTGAATTATGTGTGAATGCGCAATAAATTGATGTATATTCAGGAACTGTGCTGTATAAATGCGATTTATTATTTAAAAAAACGGGGTTCCCGTGGTTCAAAATCGACGAGAAATGTCAAGCTGGTTGACTGCTTGTTGATGATTCACGGCAATTCAAGCTCAGGATCGCAGATCACTGAACACGAAAAGGTCCTGTCTCACCGAAAAACGATAGACACCCCCTACCCCCCCCCCCCCCGCCCTCACCCCCCAAAAGCAAACTAACAAACAAAAACAAAAAACAACAACAACAACAAAACAACAACAACAACAACAACAACAACAAACCAAACAACAACAACAACAAAACAAACAAACACAAGCAAACGAACAATAAGCAAAACCATAAAAAAATCATAAAGCACCCCACCCCTGATCCCTATACAAAAAACAAACAAAAAACAAAAAAACCCTAACCAAACAAACAAACAAACAAACAAACAAAAAAAACCGACCCCCAAAACAACAACAACAAAAACCAACCCCAAACCCAAAATGTGAGGCGCAGTGCATGAAAACTGGTTACGTTCTCGTGCCCTGTCTTACGAGGTCAAGTCCAAGTGTTTTGAGGAACATGTTTGACAAAGGTTATCGCCAGGGCGTGCATTTTCACTCCCTACCTATACAGGTCATTTTCAGTTGGACCTAGCTTTAAAAAAAAAAAAACCTCTTTTCATTGTTTTCTATTTTCATTCTCTTCACTGTTTTCTATTTTTACTTGTTTTCATCATGTTCATAATACTAGGTGGAAAAGGACGTTAAACTCCCAAACACTCACCCACCCATCCCTCATCATTTTCTATTTTCACTTTTCCAATTGTCTTGTATTTTTCCCCATTATCCTGGTTTCTAGCTTTACTCTTTCCATTTTTTTTTCTGTTTTTTTCTTTCTTTCTTTTGTTTTTTACGCTGTTTGTCGTGTCCTGTTTTCACTCTGTCCTATAGGTAAGTGTGTGAAACGTTTTGTGGTATTCTGGTTCCACGTTTTTTTTCAAAACAAGTACATGTAATTTACCCGTCCATCTGCTTTTTTTCCAGTTATACTAGTGTCAACTGCGCTACATGTAGTGTTTTTGGTGCATTGTTATACCACGCAGAAGTATGTATTGTGTGTTGACACACTGTTTGTGCTGTGTGTATCTGTGTTTTAGTCTTCTTAGTGGTTATGTCATTTTCTTTTCGTGTTTATTTCTGTTCACAGTATTCTATAATTGTACGGTGCCTAGAGCATGGGCACCTTGTGTATAGGCGCCTAATTAGTCATCAATTATTATTATGATGATGATGTTGTTGTTGTTGTTACTGAATTAATTCATAAAGAAAAAAAAACCGGAACAAGTTCATTACCTAAGACTTCGGACGGACAGACAGAGAAAACAGATAGACTAACAGACAGCCAGTCAGCCAGGCATGCAGATGGATAGACAGAGAGACAGACACACGAACAGACAGACACCCAACCAGACAGAAACAGACAGAACGAATCAGAAAACAACAACAACAACAACAACAACAGATCCAGACACAGACACACACAGGAATAGACACATGTGAATATATGTAGAACTGCGACTGTTTATTTCAGAAGTTAACCGTCCTGCGACAATTTCAAGCCATAATTACTACAATTCCAAGTGATGAAATAGTTCATCATGTCTTAACGCTTTGACCAAAACGTTTGGTCCATGATCAGAAGAACGCCCGATCACGCAGTGACTGTGTCGTAAGCTTCCGCAAGGCACGTTGTTGAGACCAGTTGCCCGTGATTCAAAATCCACTTGAAATTTGCAGCAGGTTGATTGCTTGTTGATGATTCACAGCCATTCAAGCTCAGGATCACGGATCAGGATTAGAGAGGTGTCTGCCCTAATACCCTACCCCCCCCCCCCCCTAAAAAAAACAAACAACAACAACAAAATAAAAAACAAAAACAAACAAAATAAAACAGAGAAAGGCAAAAAGCAACAGTTACCTCGTCCCCCATCAAAATACCACCCGCCCCCCCCCCCCTCCCCAACACACACACAAAGGAAAGAAAAAAAAAACAACAACAAAAACCCGGCCAAAGTCGCTCCGTCGCAGATCGTACAGGTATCTGAGTGCAAAGAGTAGGGAAGACTGAGAGCACAGACCCCCTCCCACCCTCCAATGCACCACCCTCACCCCCACCCCACCTCCACCCTACCCTCCCCCCTTCACAATGAATGAGGAATCCAGAGATCCACCTACCCCACCCCCTCCTAAACACCCATACCCCCCCCCACCCCCCTCCAAAAAGAGAGAGAGAGAGAGAGAGAGAGAAAAGGAAACCTTGACTCGATCGCAAGATCCTACATCGCCCACAGACATTTTTTTTAAAAGTTCCTCCCTTCACTGAATGAATGAGGAATCCAGAGACCCACCCACCCCACCCCCTCGTAAACACCCCCCCACCCCCTCCCCCTCCCCAAAAAAAAGAGAGAGAGAGAGAGAAAAAAAATCTTAACGCGGTCGCAAGATCCTACATCGCCCACAGACCTTTTTTTTTTTTTTTAGTACCTCCCTTCACTGAATGAATGAAGAAACCGGAGAACACCCCCCCCCCCCTCCCTCCCTTCCTTCTTCCCATCCACTTAGTGAATGAGGAAGCCAGAGAAGAGAGACCCCATCCCTCCATACACGGTGCCGCCCACGTCGCCGGCGTTCTCCACCTGCACCTCCTCCCCGGCCTTCAGCGTCATGGTGGTCCAGGCGGTCACGTGGTGATCGCCGCCGTCGTTCTGGCCGTACACCACCCAGTGCTTGTCCTTCTGGATCTTGATCTCCTCGTAGTCGTCGCTGACGTCAGCGGTGACCATGAACATGTAGTCGCCGTCGTAGGGCGCCGTGAAAACGCCGGTCTCGTTGTCGTAGGCGTGCCCGGTGTTGGAGACGATGGTGTCGAAGACGACCACGGCTTGTCTCGTCTCGTTCACGTCCTCTGACAGGTAGGCCGTGAACGACACTCGGCGGTCGACCTGGGCTGATATAATAATAATAATAATAATAATAATAAAGTTCAGCGGCGAGCCCGAAATATCTTCCTCAGCACTGAGGTAGCCTGCGTGCCGCCCCAACCCCTCGCCGTACACCAGAAAGCCCGTGATTTTTGGGGCACCCCACAATAACGAATCATCATAGCACTCCTATAGGCGCTGTATCCCAGTAACTTGGCTCATAGCGCCTCAAACTGAAGCAAACAAGCACGCTCACGTAAATCACACGCAAACGCAAACGTAGAGGCGGGGGGTGGGGGGAGGGGGTACCTGGAGAGAAACCCCGACACCGACGATCGGCCCAAACGAATGGTGCTACATACTAGACATTTTTTTAAATGAAATACCCAAAGGGGGACTCAAACTCTAACTCTCGTGGTGGTGGCAGTAGTCGTTACCACCGCACCACCGACCGCCCCTTGTAAAAGGGGTAAAGATAGTTCTAAGGTGTTTTCGTTTGAACAAGTCTTTCATCATAATCACATACGTTAAACGCGATATAATTCCATCTTTGTTAAACCAGCTTACGTTTTGGTTTCGCTCGCGAGTGCCTTTGTACGCTCAAACTTCTCTACCTTGATGATAAGTGCAGCTGTCAATGCTATGCAATGTTGTTTACAAGGAAGTGGTCTGAGCGGTCGGACATTCAAATTCCACGACTGTTGTAACACTACTGGTGGCCGCCGCGTCATCGAGTGTACGCTTCTGCTGGCTCAGTGCCAGCATTACAGACGCTGTCACTGTGCAGGTGTCTAAATGGTGTGATGGTAGATAGCACGAAAACAGCTCAGAACGATCTTTGAGCATAAAACTGGAAGCATTAAGCTTAGCCCATGTTAGCATGGCACTAAAGTGTTTTTGTTTTCACAATTCCATCGTCATAACTATATAATAATTATATAAGGTAGGGCATACCTTGAAGCAGCTCTATTTTGGCTTGCGTTGCTGCGATTGTGGCGTTGAGATCTGTAATCTCCGTTGCGAGCTCATTGACAGTGGCTTGTAACGGGTTTATTAAAGGATCCTCATCCGTCAGAAATCTCTTGGCGGCTTCTGCGTTTGTAGTCAACGAGGCTGCCAGCACACCGACGAAGAGAACGGCTTTGTGAATGGTGCGAAACATCTTTGAGGAGAGAACTGCAACCTTTTACTCAGTTACTAACTCAGTGTGTGCGGTTTTAGTCCCACTGCCGGTGCTTATCAAGAACATTTGAGGCCACACCTTTACAGTCGCATGCGCGTTGACCAAAAGCGGACAATCCCATGAGATAAGGAGTTTCGTCCCTTGGTTTTTGTTGTTTTGCGACACACACGCGTGCAACCACACACACGCACGCGCGCATGCACTCACTCACTCACTCACGCACGCACACACGCACGCACGCACGCACGCACGCACGCACGCACGCACACACACATACACACATACACACACACGCGCGCAAAAACGCACGCACGCACGCACGCACGCAGACACACACAGACACACACATACACAGACACACCACACACACACACACACACACACACACACACACACACACACACACACACACACACGATCGCACGCGCGCATATGCTTGCAATTAAGGACACCCTCCCTCCCCCCCCCCGAAAAAACAAACAAACAAACAAACAAACAAAAAACCAAACAGAAACTAATACAACATCAGAGACAACACAAACAACAGCAGCTACAAACAAACCCCAAACAACAACAATAAAACAAACTGGTTCTGCCCCATTTATTCTTTGCCGACAGCTTTCTCATGAAGAACATTGATAGACCCAGCACAAATAGTGGTGTCTCGCGTCACGCCAATGATAAAGCTCTTCACGGCTATGAATCAGGACCAGCCATCAGCTCACACGTCAGCGAATACGAAAGCCAGTGAAGATGGACTCCGGCCCGCCATCCACATATCCCACAACCCCCTTGTCGTGGTGCACAGAGACAGTGTCGCCCGCCTTCACTCTGAACGCAGCCCCAGTGGTGATGTGATGCTCCGGGCCGTCGTTGTGACCGTAAAACACAGTGTGACCAGACTTCTCCACTCTCAGACGCTTGTAGTCGTCGCTGACGTCTACACTGACGAGGAACATGTAGTCGCCGTCGTAGGGAGCCGTGAAGACGCCGGTGTAAGGGTCGAAGCCGTTGCCTTGGTTACCGATGACGTGATCGAAGTGAATGATGGCGTCAGGACTGGCCGTGATGCGACTGGCAGAAATAGAAGCTGAGAACACTACGTGCTGTGTCTCCTTCGCTGGAAGGACGGAAAGAAGATTTTTAGCGTTACTAACCATAAGGCATGTCGCAAGGGGGAGGGGGGGGGGGGGGGGTGGCCTATAGTGGTTCAGGCATCCCATGGGCAGGGACGTTTATGGAATTTTTCCAGTTAACAAAAAGAGCCAAATTCACGTGCAGATCCGTTTACGGTGCCTGCCTCGCCTTCATGTACACACGCACGCACGCACTGACAATATTCCAAACGGGAGAGAGAAAAACAAGTACACATCCACCAAACAAAACAAACAAACAACAAAAACAAAACGAAACACCCCCCCCCCCCCCCAAAAAAAAAAAAAAAAAGAAAAAAAAAAGAAGAAAACCCAACAACAACAACAACAACAACAACAATCAAACAAACCAAAAACAAACACGACAACAACAGGGAGGGGTGGGGGAGGGGGCTGTGCTTTGGCGACGCGCTTCCCCCTGGGTCTGCATCCCGAAGTTCCTCCACTTTGATGTCAGTTGTACCAATCGCCATGTGCTGCTGTGTTTTTAGCAAACAAGATATGGATTAAACTGAATACCCAAATGAAGCAGCACTTTTGCCCCAAACCTTTGTTTAAAACATTTCGTACCGCGCACGAGTATCACACGTGTTTTACTCTTTTTCGGTTTTGGCCTTGTATGCGAAAATCAGGCAAGATGAACGGTTCCTGGACGGCTCTTTTTGCAGCAAACGCGAGTATAATCAAAGTGCAACACTCTCACAAATCCAAATTTAAATCCAAGCAGACATAAAGTAATAATGATTTTTTTTATAGTTAAGCCACTGATACACAACCCCAAACTTGCTTGGTAGGAACGGAGTTAATTTTGACGTCATGGTGCACACTAGAGACAACGATCGACTGACTTGTTTCGTGATGTCAGTTTCGTGTTTGAGTGTTGTGTTGGGTATCGGGTTTTAACTTTAACACAACGTAAGGGTGAGATTAGCTATTCAGCTGCAGGGTAAGGGGCGCGAAAAAATTAATGTCAGTACACTTTACGTTTTACGGTCATGGCGTTAGAAAGTGGGGAAAAAGTGCTGACTGCTATCAGACAGTGCGGGGGCTACAGAACAATGATGCAAATTTCAAGAAAAATTCCTATTAAACATAACGTCGCGTATGACACCCTAGAAATGCTTTAACATCCCCCCCCCCCAAAAAAAAAACAACAACAACAAAACAAAACAAAAAAAACCCCACAAAAATCCAGCAGAGAAAGACTCATGTGTTGAGTAAATTTCAACAAATTCCAATATTCCGTATTTTTGCTATGTTAGCAGCGACCACAATCATACCCCTCATACCTCTGTCGTCTGCTAGCTCTTGTGCCAGCCGCGCATGAAAACAAATAGTCCACAAGCTCATATTTCTGAAGGCTCATTTTTCCGTAATTTTACTATTACCTGGCATGGAACTTATTTACAAAGCCAACAAAAAGTCCCAGATTGCCAGTATTTTTTTCTGCAGACAAATTTAAAAAGGGGCAAAAAACTTTGCACTACATTTAGCGTAGTTCTTACTGCATGCCCCGGAAGCCAGCCGATGTGAGGTGGCTTCCAACTGAACCTAAAGGGGGGTAAGAATGACAACTTGTGGATCGAGTTCAAATATCGCACTTATCTCCCCATAAGCGATAGGACAGGGTCACTTACACTTCTCACTTTTGGAGGGAAGGGAACGGTTGAATCATGTTAGAACGCTTAGATCACAGCCGTAGTCTATAGTCACACTACTCCCATCTGATGCTCTAACATGGGGTCGAATAAACTTTTTAAGTAAAAGGCAAGTTTAAGTGGGGTAGCTTAGTGCGCCAGTTTCTCGCCGTGTTCGACAGTTTCAGTCAAGCACAAAAGGGACACGTGACCCGTATTCGAGCCGTAACGGCCACTTTAGCAATGTTATTTTGTTATTATTTATTAACTTTTATTTCATTATTATTATTAGCATTAGTATTCTTTGGGGGGGGGGGTGCAGGGTGGGAGGAGGGACAATGTACCTCACATTCAATGTCTCCGATCACAACGTACCCCAGTAGCCTTGCCCCAGATCAGTTACAATGTATTTGCTACGACGACGACGACGAAAACAACAACGACAACGACGACAACAACAACAACAACAACAACCGTATTACGCTGAACTGCAGCCGCTGTATTATCCTAACCCCTCACTGAGTCTTGACGTAATCTAAGTAAAATAAGCATTATCTAAGTGTCTGGGACAAAGTACTTTGAATACATTGTGGTCGGAAACAATGAACCTGTGCTACGTACATGCACAAAAATACTACGGGGTTCGTGAATAGCCGATGTGGTAGAGCGTTGTCCGCGGGTCGTGAGTTCGAATCCCGACCGCAAGCCAAAAGCTGAACTGGCGTTTTCCTCGTTGCCTTGTCTGACATGACACTTACGTGATGAAAAAGGACGTTAAACTAAAAACAAAGCTGAAAAACCCGAAACAAACAAATAAACACCCCCCCCCCCAAAAAAAAAAAAGCAAACATTAAAACAACAACAACAACAAACAAACTACGGGCAACGTCTTTTAATTTTAAGTGCCTTAAAGTTTAAATGGCCTTATTCGATCATCACACTTACTTTCCAGGGTTTGAATTTTCTGCTCCGTCGAAGTCACTCTGGAGCCAAGACCTGAGATCTGGTTCTGCACACTGCTGTCCATAGCGGTCAACTGGGCTTGTAGCCGCGATACGTCACTAGTCAGTTGCTGTACCACAGCTTCCAGTGATCCAAAGTCATCTGACCTTCTCCTCGGCACACCGGCTGTAGTTGAGAAAAATGCGATGAGTAAGAGAATAAATGCCACGGGAGCCATTGCAGAAGGTAAAGTTCTCTGAGTCTAAACGTTTCAGCAGTACTGTGACACACTTTCTGCTTGCAATGTGCCAGGAAGGCGGCTGTTCCTTATCATTATTTTTATCTCTCGAGGGTATGGTCATTTCGATCGCTGACTGAAAACCAAGCAACCAAATATTGTAACTATGACAACAACAACATCACCAGCTTCGGCACTAAAAAGAACAAAAATAACAACCACAACAAACAACTGAATCATCAAAACCGACAAACAAGAACCAAGATGAACAACGAAACAAAACAAACAAAAGCACCAAACAACCAATCAACAACAACAACAACAACAACAACAACAACAAGAAATATTGGTAATACATGTACAGCCTGTATAATTCCAAAAATCATTGGATCAGTCGTTTGACATTTTGTGCAATGTACACGATGTTAATCATTAAATCCAGGCACATTTAACAATTTGCTGATATGAACAAAGTGGATATTGTGCCGAGGGCGTAGTTCTCAAATTATAATTCAGCGCAAACACTTCCTTTTTCCTTTGTATGAAGTTTCACCGGTGTTTCATGAGAAAGTTCCTGTCCGCTCGCACCTCCTCCTTGTGCAGTTGTGGCCCCTAATTCATAATCGAAGAATCGTTTTTCCGTACGTTTCGCGTTATTTCAACAAAGTTTACGTGCGTTGCGCTGTGCATGTGTGTGTGTGTGTGTGTGTGCGTGTGCGTGTGTGTGTGTGTGTGTGTGTGTGTGTGTGTGTGCTCCCGTGCCCGCGAGTGCCGGTACGTGCGTACGTTTCAGATTTACGTGCCCTTGAGTGCGCACACGCGCTCGCTAACGCGTCCACCCTTATCACAGTCTTATCAATGGCCGAATTTCAAAAGGAGGACACTGCTCCTTAAACAGGCCGGGTACTCCCGCCCTCTCTGGGAGCTGATAAGTGCTGTATATATACACACCATATGACACCACGCAGCCTGACCTGTCCGCCTGAGATAGTGGCCCGGGGTCCAACACGTGTCCTTGACCCTCAGATCCTCAACACTGAGGACAAGACATTTGGAACACTTTCCTTATCGGCCATACACTAACGCAATAAGGCAACGCCAGGGGGGGGGGGGGGGGGGGGGTAAGCCAAATGGGGGATTTTCTGATCAACTTGAACGAACCGAATGTAGTTTCACATCGAGTCTTCTCACTGTCTTTCTAGTGTACATATATTTATTGGCATATTTTTGTCTAAAAACCGTACGAATTTTGGGATAAAAGTCGACAAAGTATTGAATACATTTATCGCCCTCCGAACCCCAACCTTCCCCCGAATGAGCATTGGAAGAAAAGTCAACAAACCACCGGCCCCCGTAGTGTAGTGGTTAGCACTTCGGACTATGGACCGGGAGACCCGGGTTCGAGTCCCAGCCGAGGCAAGCGGGATTTTTCCTACCTAGGTCGGCTCCTACCCAGAGCGGGTGTGCTATGGGCCCAATGGGGAGGCTGTTGCCACACAGCCGAGCTTCACCCACTTCACGGGTGCGACTTTGGGGGTGCTTCCCTTGGTATGACACGTCTTATGATGTGGATGATTACACGGCCGGCACCGCAGGTGCCGTACTTCTCGGGCCTGGTTAATGCCGGGATATTTATGACAGGAAGCGTGGAATGCGGCCCTGTCCCGCAGTCCCAAACCACACGGACCCCCATAGCATCAGCTTACCATCATCCTCATCTCCATCATCATGCATAATAAAAATTGCCCCAACTTCCGAGCCCTCCGTGGATTCCACCCATTACCAGGGAGGAACACCACTGGAGCCGGCAAAGAGTTGTGGCAGCAAAAAAAAAAAAAAAAAAAGTCAACAAACCATTATCATTCCCCCACCCCACCCCCACCCCCTCACACACACACACACACACACACACACACACACACACACACACACGCACGCACGCACATTCATGTACCCTTTTGTTCAGTTTTTGGTGTACTAGTGGGTTTTTATTTTGTTCATTGCATACTTTTGTCAGCCTGGTTCAGTTCAACCCTGTTCCGGGTCCGTCGCTAACTCTAAGGTGTGACGGCGGCCAAGTCGTGCTAACCGAGACCGAGCCGAGCTGAGTGATACCTAAGAAGGAAAAAACAAAAATACTCGGTGTCAAGGGAAGTAGAAAGTTGCGAACAACTTTGAGGTCCCCGTGTTACAGGCTGTATTTCACAGTGTGCACAGAAGCGGTGAAAACTGTCGCATTCACCAGCACAATACATTCTCAGCATGTTTCGTGATTATTGCATGAGTTGTCTCCCTTGCCGCAACAAGCACGCACTTTTCGTGGCAGAGCACAAAGCTACCACGAAAAATGCATGCATGCTGCGGGTCTGTGTACGTACGGGGGACAACTCATGCAGGCAATAATCTCGAAACAGGCTGAGAATGTATTGTGCTGGTGAATGCGACAGTTTTCACCGCATCTGTGCACACTGTGAAATAACACGGGGACCTCAAAGTTGTTCGCACCTGTCCACTTTCCTTGTCACCGAGTATTTTTGTTTTTTCCTTCTTAGGCATCACTTAGCTCGGCTAGGTCTCGGTTAGCCCGACTTGGCCGTCGTCGCAGGGGCTTAGAGTCATCGACGGACCCGGAGCAGGGTTGGGTTCAGTTGCGATACTGAACTAACTCACACCGAAACACCTCTTGGCTGTTCGTTAACTTCGCAAATTTTCCCCTGTCCGGACCACCAACACTTTTCAAAATTTTCAAGATGGCGTTCCTTGAGACTGATACTGAGAAAACACGGGAAACATGAAACTTGAAAGCCGGCAAAACAGGATGTTTGATTACCACTGTATGCAACGATGAAAAAGACGCGGTCAGACTGAGCTAATAGTAATACCTGTTATTTTACCCGCCCTCTGTGTTTAGCGTTGCAATCTTCACGCGTGCTGTATTGTGTAGAATCTCCTGAGCAGCCAGTGCAATTTTCCCGGTGGCTGAGCAAAGAAGACTTGTGCGCAAGTTCCCAGAGTGCCCGGCGCAAGATGGAGTAAAGCTAGATGATTATTCTCGCTACGCAAAGCCTGTTACTCCCGATTGTGAAAGGCGTAGTTAGGAAGCGGTAATGGTGAACTGAACAGGCAAGGATTCAGGTCAGAACGCAGACCGAATATTCCAACTCGAAAGTGAGGTGCCCTGGGCACTGTGCAAACGAAGAGCACGTGATTCTTCGCCGGGCAGACTGCTGAACTGGGAGAATAAACACCATACAGTTTTGCATGCATAGTTTGGTTTGAACGTGCTCAGTAAATAACACCGTGCACAGGTATATACAACGGAACACAAGAGATTTCATAGTGTGTATTGCTATGCTCAATCAGTTAAGAACGCGTTTACATTAGTAGCAACACTGCAAAGGCAGTTGGCGAAATGGTATAAAACAAATACGAATGTGTGTGAGAGAGAGAGAGAGAGAGAGGGGGGGGGGGGCAGAGTTGTTCAGCGTAAGTCGTACAAGGAAGTACGTCGTCTCCAAACGCACAGGCTATGTTTCTGTACACTCCGTTTATCCGTGATTATCCCAGCGTCGTCTTTTCCGCTCACCTAATTGGTTCAAGTCAGGCTTGAACAGTCAGTGTCTTACGCCGATGCCCCAGAACATTTGACTGGAACACAGACCTCAGTATATAAGCCACGTTTGTGCCTGCATGACATGATTCGCCCTGAACTACACAAGGGTCTGACCACAGCTGTTGTTTACAAAAGGACCCAGGATACGTGGACGATTTAGGTGAGTTCTTTCAGATCACTGCGTGCCCTGCTTTGCATATTGTTTGTTACTTGTTGCGAGGACTTACGGTTATGTCCGTGCCTGCCAGTGACATAGCTGCTTTTGAACGTGCCAGAGAATTTGGCGGAGGTCTTGCCAGACACTGACTTACTGACGACACACGGGGAGAGGAAAAGAAAAGAAAAGACCTCTTGTCCAGGCCTGCAGTTTGAATCTGACATGTAGGCAATAATCAGGAATTATGCGCGTAGATAAATTATATGCGCTCCGTTACAGCACATTGTGTACCGCGGACGAGTGTTCCACGTTTTTGACACTTTTTTTGGGGGTTTGTTTTGGCCTTGTATGAGAAAATCAGACACAATTCACGGTTCCTTGGCGGCTCTTATTGCAGCAAACACGAACATAATCAAAGTGCAACACTCCCACTATGCCAAGTTTACATCCATGCAATCAATATTTTTTATTTTTTTTTATTTTGTATTTAAACTTACTTGATAGGAACTGAGTAAAATGCGAGTTGGAACGCGGGCTGCGCTTGTTAGTGTGCACGTATGCTTGAAATAGTCTCAGGGCTCGGAATGCGATACAATGCGGTCTACAGGCTGCGCGAGCTGTCGAAAATTCAGATTCTATTACTAACTGTGCACACTGACTTCGTTTGTCTCGTTACCAGCCGGTGAGGCACTGTCACTGTGCAGACGTTTAAGTAGTACTATGTTAGACATTACCAAAAGACCTCACAACGATTTGTGAACATAAAATTGACGGAAAATGGGCCTAAGTTAATTAATACCTGCGTATACGGTTATTCATTTGTGGCAGAAATGCAGCTTGTCTGGGCTTGCAGTCTGAATATTGCATGCAGACAGAGACATTCACACACCGCCTTTATACGTTTCTGGTGTCTCTGTGACGCATAAATCGCTCGGGTATATACATGTTTCGCTTTCACACCTATGTACCGTTAATCATTGTGGCAGGCAGTGTGCCATGGTTGAATAGGTTTCCGTTCTGTGTTGTGCACGGTGCGCCTATGAAAGAAAATAGGGAACGGCTTATTCCGGCGTCAATAGAAAACCGATCGCTTTGCAGGGATAGTGTGATCACTGATCGAAAACTGAGCGTGAGAACACTTCACGTGTTCTGTTGAAAACAACGGGTACACTGAGTGTACTCCGTCATTTGCACAGGCCGCCAGAGTGTACAGAACGATACCGGTGCGTATCGAACAGATGCACTGTACGTTCTACCCGGCCAGGTAATCACCAGTCAGACCAGGTACATGTATTTCAATCAGGCGCGTTTGTGAACGCCACTACCGATCGCGGACAATGTTTCATGTATGCGTGAGTGCAGTACATTTTACAGTTTCTGCACACAGAAGCAGGAAGGTAAGCGAGGATTTAGAGTGAGTGGAGACGGCGGACCTAAGGGACAGGTTAGGGGGGGGGGGGGGCGGAGGGGGGCGGGATGGGGGGGGGGGGCGACAGTTCAGCTGAACATGATTCAGTCCAGTCAGACTGGGAAGCCCTCTGATTTGATGTGTCCTTGACTGTGATGGGCCTGTTACCTCAATCAGTCTGCGCACGGAGACACAGCCGGTATTAACCCCGTTTGACTCCGTACAGGTTGTTGAGTAAACCCTGTTCTGTTTTGACGAGAGCCGCGTGGAAGAGACCAGCTAAAACCCGCCACTGACAGGGTAGCATTCAGCGCACGGTCCGCCCAGTTCATGTGCATGTGCCCTTCTCAATCCAGCCGGGCGAGTTACGTACGCACACACTGCAATCCCAGTTACAGTGACTGCCGTTCTGTAAAAGCGGCTTGGTGTAGCAACTATTGTCATACAGTGTAGCGGGACTTACACGCCAAATCCGGACTGGTCTCGAAAACGATCAGCGAGTGCACACAGACGGTATAACTATTCATACCGAGTTGAGGAATATTCCAGGAGATTTTTTTCTTCTTCTGTGCCTGGCCTCTTGCCGTTCGCCTTTCGTTGGTTTGTTGGGTAAGTAATAAGTATACTTTGTTAGCAACAGGTTTACTCAGAAAAAAAACACCCTGAAACATGTATCTGATTTACACACTCAGCGGCTTCAGTATTGTTCTCGTATGAATTGGCCAATGGATGTGTTAGCAAGAGTATCGTGACAAAATATTGTTCTCGTATGAATTGGCCAATGGATGTGTTAGCAAGAGTATCGTGACAAAATATTGTTCTCGTATGAATTGGCCAATGGATGTGTTAGCAAGAGTATCGTGACAAAATATTGTTCTCGTATGAATTGGCCAATGGATGTGTTAGCAAGAGTATCGTGACAAAATATTGTTCTCGTATGAATTGGACAATGGATGTGTTAGCAAGAGTATCGTGACAAAATATTGTTCTCGTATGAATTGGACAATGGATGTGTTAGCAAGAGTATCGTGACAAAATATTGTTCTCGTATGAATTGGCCAATGGATGTGTTAGCAAGAGTATCGTGACAAAATATTGTTCTCGTATGAATTGGCCAATGGATGTGTTAGCAAGAGTATCGTGACAAAATATTGTTCTCGTATGAATTGGACAATGGATGTGTTAGCAAGAGTATCATGACAAAATATTGTTCTCGTATGAATTGGACAATGGATGTGTTAGCAAGAGTATCATGACAAAATATTGTTCTCGTATGAATTGGACAATTGATGTGTTAGCAAGAGTGTCATAACAAAATGAAGTTCTTCAGTATAATTATGTGGTGGAAAAGGACGTTAAACCCCCAAACACCCAACCCACCCTCTTCAGTATATTGTGGGAGCCGGGATAGCCGAATGGTAGAGTGTTGGACTTTCAATGCCGGGTCGTGAGTTTGAGTCCCGGCCGCTGGGGCCAAATATTTGTGCTGACGGCTTAATATGATTCTGGTTGCCCCGTTTTTGATATCACCCGTAGGTGGTGAAAAAGGACGTTTAACTCCTAAAAACCCACCCCACCCCTATAGTATTGTACCTGCAGATCCCATGTTTAATTTTGTTTTGTGTCCCTTACAAATCGACAGACACTGTCAAAAAGTCATATCCATTTAAGCGTAGAACAATTCGTATCAGTGTTATGTCCGTTAAAGCCGGTGACAAAATGCACGGAACAAAATATGTGTGAAAGTGATCCAGTTGATATTAGCTGATAGAAAGTTTTCCTTGAGGGAAATGTTGAAATGCTCTCACGGTAATGTTTCTTTGCTTTGCCCATCAACACTTCCTTCCGCAGTCTTTCTGGCGTTGTAACCACAACACGACGGAACATTTCCCTAATGTGTGTGTGTGTGTGTGTGTGTGTGTGTGTGTGTGTGTGGTGTGTGTGTGTGTGTGTGTGTGTGTGTGTGTGTGTGTGTGTGTGTGTGTGTCCCTAATCATTGCTCACGCTTTTCCGGCTATGAAATGACAGATTGTAAGATAAGCGAAACCACGCCTGCACTCTACAGTTCAAGTTCTCTCTCTCTCTCTCTCTCTCTCTCTCTCTCTCTCTGTGTGTGTGTGTGTGTGTGTGTGTGTGTGTGTGTGTGTGTGTGTGTGTGTCTCCCTCTCTCTCTCTCTCTCTCTCTCTCTGTGTCTGTGTGTGTGTGTGTGTCTCTCTCTCTCTCTCTCTCTCTCTCTCTCTCTCTCTCTCTCTGTGTCAGTGTGTGTGTGTGTGTGTGTGTGTGTGTGTGTGTGTGTGTGTGTGTGTGTGTGTGTCTGTCTGTCTGTCTCTCTCTCATTCGTCTTTGAGTGATAAGCTGATCGTAAATATATTGTGAGAGTTAGAGTAAACAAAAGTGTCTGATGTAAGAGCGGTGTGCGGTCGACACTGAGAGACGAGCCTGGTCAGGGCAACTGAAGCCACAGTGAATGAAGCATTCAGCAGACCTCGCCTGTCAAACAAGTCTCCCCTCTGTTATCTTCAAGTGCCTCTGCCTCTGTCGCTATGACATAGCACTCCAGGTCCACTGAACCCGCTGACGCAAGGGTTTGACACTAGACTGACTTTGCCGTGTCAAGTTCCTACGTTGGAGGTTTTGGTTATGAATATATACAACTCAGTCGTAATCGGCTCATGTAATCCCGGATGGAACAAGAACAAGAACCTTTGTTTTACAAGAAGAAGTGACAGGCATATACATACTAATTTTAAAACTTGCCGTTGCTACACTACATGAGCTAATACTACTGTCAAAAAAAAAAAGGAAAAAAAAAAGGGAGATAGTAAGTAAGGACAGCACACACACACACACACACACACACACACACACACACACACACACACACACACACACACACACACACACACACACACCGTACCACATCACATACACAAACAACTTCACGCATGTATTATTCGCACGCATCTATGCAGAACATAATCGTAAACAGAAATAATGTGAAAATTTCTATAGAAGTGGGTGACATGAGTAATTTGTACACATATCATACACAGATCAGAAAACGTTATTCATATTGATGAAAGATGAATGTGGGTACTTAGCACTGAGTAGAATTTAGTGATGCATGTGTAGGTGAAAAGCAGTGAGATAGCCATAGCAATGACAATGAGCGGCTTATGATCTAGGACACCAAAAAATTAAAGAGATCCCTTTTAAACGATGAGAGCGAACCACTTGTTGTAATTAGAGTGGGCAAACTGTTCCAAAGAGTAGCACCCGAGAATGATAAGGCGAGCGAACCACTGGTTGTAATTAGAGTGGGCAATCTGTTCCAAAGAGTAGCACCCGAGAATGATCAGCTTGTTTTAAAGATATCTATCCTTGGACGTGGGGTAATGAGGCGTAGCCTGGAGTTTGGGTAACGGGAGTGTGATGTAGTCTGAAGTAGTAAAGAGATGACTGAGGTAGTGGGGGAGAAACCCATTTAGGATTTTATACAAAACAGAGCATCACTTGTTTCGGCAAACAGCCTTAGAAGTTCGTTAAGTGGCATCCCCCCCCCCCCCCCTCCTCCATTCAACGCGAATAGTTTTTTTTTTTTTCAAGGCGAGGGTGACTTGACAAATCTGGAGTGTCGGAATTTGACTGAAACATCGACACTGGTGTCTCGAACCCGACTCCAAACCCGGCAGTTGGACCATCCGACTCGTTCACGCAAAAGGTGAACGACGTTACATTGAGTAATGCAGTAGACCTTTTTTCCGTAACCAGACACAGTTTCTGTACCAAAGACCTTGGGAAAAAGGGATTTTTTTTTTCTTAGGTCTGTGCCCGCGCTGAAACTAAGACGGGTTGTTTGTGAGCTGTAGTGTAGGTTGGTGACGTAAGTGCGGCATCTGCGGTGAAAATGATGCTGCACACTGCATGCATTGCACTGTGCAGTGCACTTGAGTTGCGTGCTCTCGATAGTCACAGGGTATGTAACATGTATTCTTTACACCGCGACTGGCGGTGTAACACGGGGTGAACACCCCCAAGCGTAAAGAGCCCCGGGTCTAAACAGCTTGAGGCGGGAAGTGCCCCGGGTCAATGCAGATTGAGGCTAGACGTGCCCCGGATCTAAGCAGCCTCAGGCTTGAAGTGCCCCGGGTCAATGCAGCTTGAGGCTAAAAGTGCCTCGGAGTCAAACGAGCCGGGGAGTACATCTGGCTTATTACACCGGGCCTCAGGTCTGCGCGTCCACGCAACAATTGAATGAAATCATGGCGTCATCAGGCTTGTCATAACGTGTGAAGGTACACCTTCTGTCAGTTCTGTGTTCACATTGTGCACTGCACAGTTCGTATAGTAGACTCGACGCCCAGCGCTGCTGTATTCATGTTATACGTATGTATGTTTTCCAAAACTAGGACTGGATGCAGCTTTGTACATGTATTTGCTGGTGGCCTCTCTCTCTCTCTCTCTCTCTCTCTCTCTCTCTCTCTCTCGAATGGTAGAGCGTTGGACTCTCAATGCTCGGGTCGTGAGTTCGAATCCCGCCGGCTGGGACCAAATATTTGTGCTGGCCTTTTTTCTCGTTGCCCCGTCTTTGATATCACCCTTATGTGGTGGAAAAGGACGTGAAACTCCCAAACACCCACCCACCCACCCACCCTCTCTCTCTCTCTCTTCGTACGTTGCTGTGAACCTGTAGATTGTATTACTCGTTCTTTTTTTGTAAACTTAAAGGATAATAAAGTATAATAAAAACAAATCTGTGTTCACAACTGAATCGTTCAGTCTGAAATCGTACCACTTAGGCGCCTGCACAGTGACAGCATCTCAAAGGCGGGCACTGATGCAACAGAAGGGTACACGTGACGCGGCTAACACAAGGACTGAGCGAGAGGCATGCTGCACGGTCAACCGTTGAGCAGGAAAATTTGAATTTTCGACCGCTCGCACACAATGTAGACAGTATTGTATCTCATTAAGAGCTCTACTAAACATTAAGATACAGGATTCCGAGCGTGCAGGCGCATTCGTAAGCGAAACTGTTCCAAAACGTAAGTTGACTTCTTTGAAGCCTAAAGTAAGCACAAAAATATCGTAAATAGAAAACCGTTGAGTAGGAAAATTTGAATTTTCGACCGCTCGCGCACAGTGTAGACGGCATTGTATCTCATTAAGAGCTCTACTGAACATTAACATACAGCATTTCGAGCGTACTCATAAGCGAAACTGTTCCAAAACATATAAAGTTGACTTCTTTGAAGCCGAAAGTAAACATGAAAATGGCGCGTTTACGCTAAGCTATCGTGGTTGACCCCCGGTCCGTGCTAACCTTACAACATAACGCTTGCCGACCGGCCAGTGACAAAGCAAGAGTAGTGAGTATATAGATAACGGACAACCCCCAACACAGACAGATAGACGCAGATGGTGGCATGCTGTCTCGTCTGTCCACAGGACGTTACATACCACACAGTGACAGAGGCACGCAGAATATGAAACGCTTGTAAAACTACTACAGCAGTTCGTGTTCTGATGGAGCTGGTGTCTGGTCACAGTTGTCAGTGTGCGGTCACACTGAGTGCCAACTCCAGTCCAACCTGTCTGGATCAGAATCCACCCGAAAGCGGTAGTCAGGACTAAAACAACAACAACGAACAACTAAACGTGAAATACAGGTAAGCTGTTCGGTTCGTTTTTGCCGTTTTTGATGGCTGTGTTGGTATAATGGTCAGTTACAGGCTACGTGATAGTATTAGCTTCCGGGGCATGTAGTAACAACTCGGCTAAATATAGTATAAAATCTTTGCCCCTTTTAAAATTTGTGTGCATAGTAAAATATGGCAATCTGGTGCTTTTTGTTGGCTTTGTAAACAAGTTTCATGCCAGGTAATAGTAAAATTAGGGAAAAATGAGGCTGGCTTGTGGACTATTTGTATTCATGCGCGGCTGGCACAGGAGCCAGCAGACGACCGTGGAATGAGGGGGTATGTGGTCGCTGCCAACATTGCCAAAAAACGGAATATTGGAATTTGTTTAAGTTTCCTCTACGCATGAGTCTATGGCTGCCTGATTTTTGTGAATTTTTTGGTGAATTTTAAAGCATTTCTAGGGTGTCATCTGCAGCGTTATGTGTAAGAGGAATATATAGCGTTTTCCTCCAGATTTGCATCTGTATCGCGTAGCCTAACCCATTTATCAGGCATTCAAAGAGCCTGACATGAAAGACAAGTCACTAGTCTTGGTTAAATATTTTGAAAATACACTCCGTACTTTGAATCGTTCCCGGGAGATGAATATCTAAATTCAGATTCAGATTTCTTGATTGTTCAGTTGGGCTTGCAATAGCTTGAATGAGATAACGAATATGCATGAAATAGCAGCATAAAAACAGTGAAACACCGACTGAGCGATAAGGTTATCACTGTTGATTGTGGAATGTAGTACAGCATTTTGACTTGAAAACACACACACACACACGCACGCACGCACGCACGCACGCACGCACACGTGACGAATATTGTTTTACGCAAACTGTGTGTGTGTGTGTGTCACAGTGTGTGTGTGTCAGTAAGCAAATGAAACCGTATCTAGAAGCAGTTCTAAAAAGGAATATCACAAAACGTTATCGCTTACTCAGTTACTGTCAGTGACGCAGGCAAGCAACACTAGACGTCCTGCTCAAGTGTCTACATCGACACCGGAGCCAGCTATTTAGTACCAACATTTTTGACCTGCTATCTGTGGCGGCAGGGGGAGGCTATTATGGAGGGAACTCATACAGGTCTATTTTTAGACGATTAGGGTTAGGGTTAGGTTTAGGGTTAGTTTTAGGGTTAGGGTTAAGGTTAGGCTTAGGGTTAGGGTTTGGTTAGGGTTTGAACGCGCTGTCGGGCGTTTCCGGAATCCCATGACCTCAGGTGACGTCCGTCTAAAAATAGACCTGTACGAGTTCCCTCCATAATAGCCTTCACCGTGGCGGCACTTGCTATACCCGTTAACACAATCATCCCACCACTAGGCCAGCCATGTCAGTCTAGGTCATGTGATCATGTTGCACGTGACGCACGGTACTGTCACCCAACCTGCATACACTTAAAAAAAAATATTATTATTGTTTTTGACAGCTTTGCATCAGTGTTTTTGCAACTTAACTGTGCGAATGGAGAATGGAGTACATCTGCTATGTAGAGATTTTTTTACCTTCCACCTTGAATAAATAGGTAGACTATTATTTCGAGAAACAAATATATATTCATAGTGACAGTCAGCCTGAGTGCAGAATTACCCATTTGACACTGACGCAATTGACACGCACGTTCTTCTGTGTGTCGGATCGGCGTAAACCACTTGCAACCGGTACTGACCAGCGATACATTCAAATGAACGTTGATGACAGACGTAGAGTGAAATTCACCGTTGACTGACATGTTTCACTCTCTCTGTTTATGTTTATCACCCCTCGCCAGCATCCGGTAAGCGGGCTAAGAAAACATGGATGGAATTTAGGACAACAGTGTGAACCCTGGCCTGCTAGGGTGGTGTAACTGTGTAACTTTTAAAATGTTACAGTTTAGTTGCTGCAGGACGGTGAGTTCAGTTCAAGACGTTTGGTTTCTGTTCAGCTGTGCGTTGTATAGAGACATGCCCCTTGATTTTAATGCCCCCCCCCCCCGCCCCCACCTCCTTCCCCTGCCCCATAATATCGTTTCTTCTTTCGTCCGTGTTTTGTGTCTGTTTGTTTGTGCGTTTGTGCGTGTGTCGTTTTAGTTTCGCTTTCAAGTTGTGTCTGTGTGCCCATGAGTCGACATGTATTGCTAGGGGGAGGGAGCTGGGATATTAGTCGAACGCTGGAGCGTTGGACTTTCAGTGCTCGGGTCATGAGTTCGAATCTCGGCTGGGGTCAAATATTTTGCTGGCCTTTTTTCTCGTTACCCCCGTCTTTGATATTACCCGTACGTGGTGGAAAAGGACGTTAAACCCCCAAACCCCCACCCCACCCGGCTGGGGCCAAATATTTGTGCTGGCTTTTTCATCGTTGCCCCGTCTTTGATATCACCCGTACTGATGTGGTGGAAAAGGACGTTAAACCCCCAAACCCCCACCCACCCCCATCCCACCCACCCATGGCTAAGGGACCTTCCTGCACTCAGCAGTCACTTGGTAATCGTTCCCTTGATACTGACTGCTCACTCCAGGTTACGTTCACCCCTATCTTTTTCGAGGCTTGCTTTTATCAGTCCGTGTCAGAGCACACACTCAGTGCATTGCCGTAGACTGGTGTGACAGAGTGGGCGGCAGGGTGGAGGATCGCGTCAGTCTTCCGCGAAGCTGGTTTGAAAGACAGCTGACACTGAAATGGTTTGTTCAAATTTTGGCCACGCCGGGATACGAACCAGCGACCTTCCAGTCTGAGTCCGAGGCTGTACTAGCTGATCCACCCGGGTTCCATAGCCCGCGGATTGCTATGGTAGCAGACATTTACCTGCGCATACCCCCCCCCCCCTCCTCTCTTCTGTATCCGTCATTAAAAAAAAAAAATCAATGACGTTACAGTTGCTCTGCCTAAATCGTAAAAGGGCCTAAGTACTTTTCAAATCCATTAGCGGCTTAGACCCTTTCACCAAATGACCGCCGATTTACTTCACTTCATTCCATCCATTTACGCAACTTGAGAAGGTTTGACTAAGGCCGGCGGTATTTCTACATTCGTGTTAACACCTGCGCATACACGCTAGTTGGTAGTGGGAAATGACGGAGAAACTGTCGAGACATCGAGAGATATTTTCAGTCTCACCCCCCCCCCCCCTTTTTTTTTCTTGGGTGGAATATCTTAGCTAAGGGAACTTTGTGTTCAGCGCACCTGCTGTATTTTCACACGTGATTTCAGCAGGCATTATGTATATAATGTCGGTAAGCCCATGCACAGTGACCGTGTAGACATATATATACAAAATCCGGGATCGGCTTTTATGCACCGAGGGAAAACGTTGAATAGGGAGGGAATTGTATCCTTTTATTTACCTCCACTGCGCACCGTCACACATAAGCTCTCTTTGTGGCTTAGGTCCGCGAGTGAGAGAAAGAGAGAACTCTCTCTCCCCGCCTCTGTCACACACACCGACACGCCGCACACAGGCACGCACGTACACGCACGCATATCACAGCACACACACACACACACACACACACACACACACACACACACACACACACACACACACACACACACACACACACACACACACACACACACACACACACACACACACACAAACACGCACGCACGCACGCACGCACGCGCACACACACACACACACACACACACACACACACACACACACACACACACACACACACACGCACACACACACTGACACAGCGTTCTATGTCTGAAATATACATACTGACAAAAGAGATGTGAATTTCACTGAGGATATTGAAATTTCGACTGTAGGCCGGCCTAGTCACTGCCGCCTCCTGCAGTGCAAATAAACATTCAAGATACAGAAAATAAGACTTGGGACGCTGCAAAGGATCCAGGCAACTGTGTTTGTATGGGAAACGCGAATGACAATGACCCTAGAAGTGATCATTCATCTTTAGACTCCTCTACCACTATTTGCAGGTCATGGTACAATCATCTGTAATCAGTAAAGACAAGTTAAAGCCAAGTTTCGTAGGATACATGTGCACACGCACTTCCCCAAACACGTAGAGTACTGATGTGCGCAAGCACTTCCCCGAACACGTTGAGTACATGTGCGCACTCACATTCCCAAGCACATAGAGTACATGTGCACACGCACTTCCCCAAGCACGTAGAGTACATGTGCACACGCACTTCCCCAAGCACGTAGAGTACATGTGCACACGCACTTCCCCAAGCACGTAGAGTACATGTGCACACGCACTTCCCCAAGCACGTAGAGTACATGTGCACACGCACTTCCCCAAGCACACGCGCAACTGAAGAAAAGTACACACAAAACGTGCCGTTTTAAGCATTTCGACTGCTGATGCAATGTGCTATAATTTCAAGTAAATCCAGACACGTACAGAATACAAATAATTTTCACAATACCGCTTCGTTTAACTTGATTTTTTTTCGGTCAAAATCAACGAACTTGTGTTTGCATTTTCCGTAATCGGGGGCACCTCACTGTGAAAATTGCATGTATTATACTGTCTATATTACGTTTAATTTCTGATGTTACAGAAACATACAACATGGACGCCCGGGACGGACGACCGGGCGTGCACAAACTTGGCAGCCTCTTTGTGGCGGTTGCCTTGGTACCGGCGATGGTCGGCTTCGCCACGGAGTACTGGTTGCTAGGCGACAGCGACAGCCGCCATGTTGGTCTGTGGAAAGTGTGCGGGGACAAGGACTGCCGGTCACTTCACACCGAAAACATCCCAGGTACACATAGGAACACTTGTATATCTAGATTTTTTTTCAAGAGCTTAATTTGTATTTTTCTTTTCATTTATTTGCTACCCCCTCTCTCTGCAAGCTCTTAAGGACCTCATTCCAGTTCGAAAGTGGAAATCTACGGAGAATTTGGAAGTTGAGGCACCTTCTTCCGTCTCTGTGCATGATGACAATGATGATGAGGGTGGCTCAGTGCCGCCATGGAGGTCCACGTACACTGGCAATCCGCGCTTGACGTCATAATATCCCCGATTTAAACACAGACACGGAAACTACAAGCTTTTGTTTGCCGGTCATGACACGAAACCCCATACATTATGTGATCTACACAAGCACCCAGAGAATTGTACATTACAGTCGACCCCCTCACGAGTGGGCCCACTCTGAGTCGGTCGACCGAGGTAGGGAAATCCGGCTTGACTCAGCGTAGGTGCGAAATTTAGGATCCTTAGTCATTCGCGCTTACCACTGAGCCAGTGCCATTCAAGAAAAATAAAACAACTAAAAACAGCAGTATAATATTACCTGATGTTAACCGAACCCCCACCTTAACTCGTGCCAACACGCAATGCATTTATGTTTATACTAGCTGATGTAGCCGGCCTCTCCCGGGCTGATGATGATATATATGTAGTATCTGCTTTTATTTCTGGTCTCCCTGTTTGGCGCTACGTGATAGAAAAGGGCATGAAAGTCCGATTTTCCGAGATTTTTTCCCCACTAAATTGTTTTCGGGGTACCCCTGAGTACAGCCAGGGCTGATGATTTGATCTGTATAGCAAGTCCCCCCTGAATATAGCCCCCAATTTGGTGATCAAGATGTGAGAAATCTAAATTGTTTTTTCTGGTCTCCCTGTTGATACGTTGTGGAAAAGGACGTTAAACTCTGAATTTTTTTCACCCGCCAGAATGAGCCAGGAGTCCCCCCTGAATACAGCCACCGATTTTGATCGTGATGTGAGAACTCTAAATTAGGTTTCATCGTGCACAAACACACACACACAGAGACAGACACTGTTCATTTAAAGATATCGATAAAGATTGTATAATCTGCAGTGCTAACCTTGTTTGGGGGAGTCTCTGTCACGCACACGGTATTGTAATCAAACGAGGAAGCGATCTTTTGTTAGACACAAAGACTATATCGATCTGCTACGTGATAAATCTGCAGTTCTTGGTCCACATACGCAGTACTTAGCTCTTGTCCACGTGACATCTGGGCCCGTATGTTAAACTCGAGGTTAATTTAACCCACGGCTACGGGCCTAACCCAGACTAGGACAAAAGAAACCCCAAAACAAAATGAAATAAAAAAGGCAGCGAAGAAAGAAAGACAAATGTCCTTCTATAACGGCAGAGGCACCTTGCTTCCTGGACCCGCTTCCTGATTAACCCTAGAGGAGCTAGTTTAGTTCGAGGTTAGACTCTAACCCGGGGCTAAACTCCCTAACCCCGACTTTTACATGCGGGCCCTGTCCGTGAGAATGAACTAAACGCACTTCAGCTTCAGAAAGGCTCAGTGAAGCGTAACCCCGATGTGCTGTACTTGCCCGTACACAACAATAAGCCGTAATATTAGCAGCAGCAACAACAACAACAGACTTAGAAACATTTTTTTCCGGATCTTAAACCCGTCGTAGTGCTTAACAGAAAACAGTAGCTTTTTTGAATTCAAGGTTTTCACTTGAGTTCGACAGGGGATTTGGTCTAGTCATCCGACTTCGGATCCTGAGCTGCCTGGTTCGAGTCCCCGGTGGGCAGGAATATGGTGGGATTTTTCCTCACCATATCGAGTCAAATCCATGTGGAGACTCGTTTACGGTGCCTGTCTCGCCTTCGTGTACACACGCATGCACATAGTACATCAAGTGTGCACGCTTAAAAAAACAACAACAACAAAAAAAAAATCCACGTTCATCTTTCGAAGAAGAGTAGGCTGTGGCCGGTGTCGTGGTAAACAGAAATACTGTCGCACGCACCAGAGTGAATAGCAGGGTGGAGGTTTGCACATGAAGTAGCGCTTAGCGGCAGCAGGCTGTCACTGCTTCGTCCTCCATCCTTGCGGCGCCGTGAGCTTTTCAGCAGAGATGGATATGAGCGCCGAGGAGAAGTCTACCATACCGTACCATACTTGACTTGACTTGATTCGTTTCCTGCAAGGTTCATCATTTCAAGACCACGTGACATTGTGATTTTCAGAGTGGTACAACGCGGCGCGAGGACTGTCCGTGTTCGCCCTGTGTCTGCACTTCATGTCTGTCGTCACTGGGTGCTGCTGCGCATGCCTGGAGACCCATGAACCCAATGTCTTCTTTTTTGTCCGGCGCCTGGAGGAGGTGGCTGCCGTGCTTGCAGGTTGGTGGCTTGTTCTTTTGCTGCTCGCTTAAATCACAACAGTCACAAATAACCTCCAACAGATATCCAACTGCATTAGGCCCGCGGGTTACTAAGGTTGAGCGATGGTCTAATAGGCAGCGCGTCGGACTTACCCGCTGGGCTACTGAAAGCCCGTCACCACTGTCAAGCGTAAGTTTGACCCCTGCTCGAGCTGTGACATGCAATACCGGTTTTGCCTGGCTACCGGGCTGCTCAGCTCACCGGAGGCTTCTCTCCGAGTTATCCGGCTTTCCTCCCCCAGCAAAATTGATGAAAGGTCCACATAGCAAACGTTTGCCACCTTTCCACCCGACAGCTTCATAACAATAATAATAACGAATATTTACAAAGTTAAGAAAAGTAATATAAAATGGCATGAAAATAATGCCAGAGAGAACTATAAAAGACATAGCAATTCTCTCTCTCTCTCTCTCTCTCTCACACACATACACACACACACACACACACACACACACACACACACACACACACACACACACACACACACACACGTAGTTCCGTCAGTCCATCATTACTGCCGCTGAGCTGAGAACAAGACTTAGTGTGTTTTGACTGCAAGTTTTAAAGGTGGGGACCGAATCTATAATTATGCCTTATGTTTTTTGGAAGGGTGTTCCAAAGGGTTAGTCCCGCTTCATCCCCGTACATGTTGTGTTTCAGGTGGACTCATGGGTGCCGCGCTCGCGGTCTTCGCGCAAGCTTCAAGTCAGCATCCAGTCTTTTGCGACTTCGCTTTTGATTGGTCTTTCTGGCTCATCCTAACCGACCTCTTCTTTCTGTTCATTGGCGGAGCCCTCGTCTTCATGTCGAGAAGGGACTGTGTCGGCCGGCGGCTGGGCAAAGACAAGGGCTACAGCAGACAAGCGCTGAGAGCCGACGACCGGCAGATGAAATCACCGATCTATCGTGGGCACGACTTTGACTTCGAGAGGAACGTTTTCCCCAAGAAAAGCGGGTTTCTTCCGGTGGACAAGGCAGAGAACGCGTCATCACTGCAGCGGAACTTTCTGGAGAGACTGAAAACTTCTCACACTGTGCATTCTTTTAATTCGCTGGAAGGCATCCCGCGGGCGCTGCAGAAACTGACCCTGACGAACGACGAAAAGAATACGTCGGACAGCTTGTTTGAGGACGTGTGACCTTGCAATGATCTTTGCAAAGTGGTGTTTTGCAGAAACTGACTGGGACGAGTGACACAAAGAATATGTCGGACAGCTAGTTTGATGACATGTGACTCTCCACAGTGGAAGAGTGACCTTTGCAAAGTGGCGTTTTGCAGAAATTGAGTGGAACGAACGACGAAGAGAATGTGTCGGACAACTTATTTGATGACATGTGACTTTCCACAGTGGAAGAGTGACCTTTGCAAAAGTGTTTTGCAGAAATTGAGTGGGACAAGTGACACAAAGAATACGTCGGACAGCTTGTTTGCTGGTGTGTGACCTTCTACGGTGCCCGCTAGAGCGACTGCTAGTGGCCTTTTCCAAAATGTTGTTTTGCATAAATGACCTTTTGCAAAGATTTAGCTACGTGTCAGACAGCATGTTTGATGACAGGTGTGACCTTTCACAGGGCAAAAATGATTGCAAATGACCTTTGCAAAAAGCGGTGACTTGGTCAGAATTGAACTAGAGACAAGCATATACGTTCTTTTGTTGTTGGATTAATCCAGCCATAAAAAATGGTGACTTAGTTAAACTTGGAACAAGAAGCATACATGTACATACGTTTCTATTTGTGCGGAACGAGTATGATACCATACTAAAGATCTCGACTGACCTTGAGGTGCAAATGACAGAGTGCTTGAAAACCTTGGTGAATGAATTACGTCATGATTACCGGGCAAAACATGCACTCCTCATTCATCATACAGATTTTGCTATCAAACCTCGTTTCAAGCACTGTTTAGAGAAAGAAGAAAGAAAGAAAGAAAGAAGGAAAGAATTTGAAAGACGGAAGGAAAGAAATAGCTCGTGTGATTACTTTTTTGTTTTGTTTTTGTTAAGCGTAAATTGCAAATATTTCCTGTGGTAAGGGAGATGTTCCATAAGCTGCATACATGCTTCCTATTTACAAATGGTTAGAATCGGAAGAAAGGGGAAAAACATGTACATTGTCCATTGTCCTCATAATGCGGGCGCTGGTTCTGAAAAAAAAAAAGCAATTACTGACATCAGTTCTCCCCTATGGGGATTATAATATAATTATTGGGATCGCTTCGTCCTTTCGTTTGTCTCGCTTTTTTCTTCAGTTCACATGCTATCTCAGCGCCTGAATAAGGCCATACGCGCTCCCCCCCCCCCCCCCCCCCCCCTATTTTTCATTGTCTGCTCTATGTAGTGTCTGAAACAGTTGGAGAATGTTCATGTTCAAGGGAGGTAACTATTGTATTTTGTCAGCAATATAAGGGTGAAATAAGACTGCTTCCCCTTGGATACGCTTTGGGGACCATCGATTCACTGAATGACCTTTTTCTCTGGAAAAAAAGAAATCCACAATCATATTCTCGGACAGACAGACACGTACGTCTGCGTGACACTGCCTGACAGAAGGGTGATGCTACACGCGTGAGTTTGCTGCAGTTTTCTTGTAAAAGCCGCGTCAAGACCGCTGTTTGAATTTCAGTTCGGCTGCAACTGTGATTTGCCATCTCAGTTCTGCCATTTTGACAAGCAGTTGACACCGGACTGAGATAAATTACCTAAGTAACCATACGGTTGCTTCACGCAAGACGCAAGACGCTTAGAATTAAATTTCAGGGTAATGTGTGTATTAGAGATAGACTAAAGGAGAGTGTATTAAAGCTTATGTCAGTCCGCTTCAGTCAGACACAAGACGCTTAGCATTTTGGGTGATATGTGTATAGAAGTTGAAACCAAGGAGAGTATAGCTTATGTTCGCTTGCTTCAGTGAGTGTATTAGAATTTAGGGTAATGTGTGTATCATGTAGAAGTTAACCCAGGGAGAGTAAAGCTTACGCTAGTCAGTTTGCTTCAATGAGACACTGTGACAAGAGGCTTAGAATTTAGGGTTATGTGTGTGTATAGAAGTTAAAACCAAGGAGAGTAAAGCTTATGTCAGCTTGCTTCAGTGAGACCCAAGACGCTTAGAATTTAGGGTAGTGTGTGTATATCAGTTAATACCAAGGAGAGTATAGCTTAATCTCAGTTTGCTTCAATGAGACAAGACGCTTACAATTTAGGGTAATGTGTGTATACTGAGAAATTAAAACCAAGGAGAGTAAAGCTTATGACAGTTTACGTCAGTCAGACACAAGATGCTTAGAATTTAGGGTAGTGTGTGCAACAGAAGTTAAAACCAAGGAGAGTAAAGCTTATGTTTGCCAAACCAAGACGCATAGAATTTAGGGCTATGTGTGCAGAAAATTTGAAATAAACGAGGCGCGAGACGCTTAGAATTTAGGGTAATGTGCATACAGAAATTGTAACAAAGCAAAGTAAAGCTCATGTTTAGCAGAACAGTTTCATTTGTGTGCGTGTGTGTGTGTGTGTGTGTGTGTGTGTGTGTGTGTATGTGTGTGTGCCAGAGAGAGAGAGAGAGAAAGAATCCGGTTTAGTTTCACACACACACACACACACACACACACACACACACACACACACACACACACACACACACACACACACCCATGAAAATGAAAAAGAAAATGTTTGATCCCATTTTCATTTCGCGTGAGGGGCACAAATGAAATTCTTGCATCCCTCAAACACACTAGACAGCATGTATATTACGCTGGTAAACATGCTCTCTGCACACACACACACACACACACACACACACACACACACACACAGACACACACACACACACACACACACAGACACACACACACAGACACACACACACACACAGACACACACACACACACGAGTTGTTAAGATGGGTTGTGTGGGCAGGTCAGTTCAGATCAAGGTGAGAGTTGATTAGCTTGGGTGTGTGGGCAGGTCAGTTCAGATCAACGTGATGAGTTGTTTGGCTGGGTTGTGTGGGCAGGTCAGTTCAGATCAAGCTGGTGAGGTTATTAGCCAGTTCCCTCAGCCAGATAGCGATCTCCGCGGACTGATCCAGCCTGGCCTGCGTGGGGAGGTCCTTCAAGAACTCACCGTCGCCACCCTGCAGGGACAGCAAGTGAGAGACGATCTGCGCGGCCATGTCTCGGTACTTCATCTTGCCCGTCGCCTGGGCAACCAGACCTGCGCCGAAGGCCGCCTTGTGACTGAGGAAGAAGGAGTACATGCTCTTGTCGCATGTGAGAAGAAAGTCCAGGATGGACTCGGCCGTCTGGAGGAACTTGCTGTCCCCTGTGGCCTGGCTGAGGTAGTAGAGGTAGAAGACAGGGTAACCGAGAAGGAAGTAGAGCTGGCTGGGTTCCTGTTGGTCGATCTTGAGGAAGTTGGCCGCTGAGGCCGGGAACTCCTGCACCGGTACCCCTGAGTCACCGTGCATCCGCACGAGGAAGTGCTTTTTCAGGTCAGGCTGCTTGGCGACGAACTGACCAATCAGATTACCGACTGCTATCGCACGATCGAGATCTGGAAAAAAAAAAGCGAATAGCGAGGCGCCTGAGTTGCTGTCACTTATTCAATATGACAGCTTGGGCCGGGTCGTTTTATTTTTAGACTTCACTGATTGCATTATGAGCTGTACTAATCATTCAGACATGTGCTCTCACGAGAGATGAGACGGGGTGGCCGAATGGTAGAGCACTGGACTTTCAATGCTCGGGTCGTTAGTTCGAATCCCCTCTGGGGCCATATATTCGTGCTGGCCTTTTTCTCGTTGCCCCGTTTTTGCTATCACCCATACGGGATGGAAAAGGACGTTAAACTCCCAAACACCTACCCACCCATCCACCCGCTCTCACAAGAGCAACAGTTCCGAAACAAAATGAGCCCTTTCTGAAGTCAGGTAAGTATTGCAGTATGCACATTTAATTGTACCAAAATACCCGGACACAAAACTATACCGACCTCCGAAGTAAAGCGACAGCAGGCCGAGATGAGCGGACATGAAGACGTCAACATTGTACGTCACACCGTCCGTGGCTACGTCTTTAGGACCAACACTGTAACCGCCAAGGTTGCTGTTGTAGAACTTCTCGAGGTACCCCCGAGCCGGCACTGAAATGTCAAACCTGCCGGGACAGTCGATTCGATGTGTGAAAAAAACCGCAAGTCCTTTGATTTGCAACTCACACCCATGAACAGATATTTGTAAAAATTGTGCATGTAGTGCAAATTAAGATTCAAGGTAGTGAACTCGAGATTTGGTCGCTGCAAGGGAGGAAACTGTGCGGTTATGATTATTTGAACAGACGAAAGGAAACGAAGCAAGAACAGAAATCGTTGGTGCTTTTACAGTTTAATGAGTACAGTACTCCTCGCTTAAGGTGACCCCCCACGGGACCAAAATTTTTTTTGATCTTATCCGAGGGGCACGCTAAACAGTCCTCGGATAAGATCAACTACCAGTAACAAACTTGATCTTATCCGAGGAGCTCAATATTTGGCGATTATGTCATTTTTTCACATTTTAGACCGAAAGACTTTCCGCCAAAATATGTAATTCTACACACACACACACACACACACACATACACACGCGCGCGCGCACGCAAGCACAAACGAACGCAAATGCATACCCCCCCCCCTCCCCTTTTTATTTTTTTTCCGAACCCTGTGGATCCCCCCCCCCCCCCCCCCGCAGATGTCAAGCCCCCTCCAAACATCTTGCCCCTGTTACATGGTTGAGGGATGGTTGCACTGATGTTTCGTGAACTGCAAAAGTACTTCAACTTGCCTTCCGACTAAGCCTAGAAGTTAACCAGGTCTCTCGCTCTCTCCCCCCTCCCTCCCTCTCTAACAACATAAGTATCACCACCACCACCATCATATCGCCACATTGCTCCCTGTATTGCAACTCTTATCTCTTTCCACAAAGATTGTACCAATTTCTAGATCTAAAAGGACCCTCAACGAAATAAGAAATCTTTTGTAAGTATACTCATCTGCGGTAAACTATCTTTATCGTCAGTTCATCAAAAACAAGCCCCCCCCCCCCCTCTTCCAGTTTCCATTTTCAGTCTTTGGGTATCATCTCATGGAATAAAAATGAAATAAAACAATCGTCTGTTTCGTCTTCACCTCCCAGTGCAAATCCGGGTGTTGTTTCCAAGGGAAGCCACTCTCATCACATGGATTTCATCTTAAGCGGTAGTCTTCTCCATTTGGGAACCAAAACGGGGGTGACGTAATCCGAGGTTTTCCCTTATCCGAGGTGACGCTAAGCGAGGGATTCTAAATGGTACAAAGAAGGCTTTTGGCCGGGACCAGCAACCTGATTGATCTTATCCGAGGTGTGACCTTAAACGGTAGTGACGTTAAGCGAGGAGTACTGTATATCACTAAAACCAAAAGGTTCTCTTTTTTGTATAAATGCGTTTACACACACACACACACACACACACACACACACACACACACACACACACACACACACACACACACACACCCTGTCTCCTGAGAATCCAGAAAGACTCACCTGCCAAGTCGGTGGGCAGCCATGGCGACCCATCCGTTCATGTAGAGCCAGAACCGTTGAAAATCCTCATTGTCGGATTTCCTAGCATCACCAGACTTGTCGGGGAAAGACAGGAAGTCTCCATCCGGCTGCAGGAATCGCTGCTTTAGGTTATCCAGCACCTTTACAAAAAGGCAATCATCATCATCATCATCATGTGGGGCGGTCTAGTGGTTAAGAGACTTCGTCACCAATGCGAGAGGTCAGGTTCGAGTCCCACTCGGGGTAAAGAATTTTTCCTTCTCGTACGTGACACCGTTCTTTCGTGCCGATCGTCGGGGGTTCTCTCCGGCCGGGTACTCCGGCTTCCTCCCCCCTCTGCTTTGGAAAAATTCAGCCCACTTAATCTGAAAATAAAACTCAACTCTAAATCCCGAAACTGAAATAGCTGAGCTGACCCTTCGCACCACGTGATTGTAATGTGTTCATGTCCAGAGTGTGAGACAAATGCATGTGATTCACGTGAGCGTGCGTGTTGGGTTCAGCTCGCGGCGCTTTGAGCCAGTTAAAGAAATTGGGTAAAGCACCGACACAATACTCAGTTCTTCTTCTTCTTCTTCTTATCATCATTATTTTAGGCGCTTTCCCCAATTACTTGACTCACACACCCGACAGTCAGTTCCCACAAAACGGGGACAAATGGTGATTTTGGGCATATGGTGTTTTTGGCATCCAGTCGCTGAAAACTGAGTCTGATGTCCATGTGACTGTCATGGAGAATTTGCACAAACCGGCTCGGATCACAGCGGCCAGAGGAAACGGGCAACGGTTTGCAGTGAGATTTTACTTCTGCCTCAAAAGCCTACCCAAATGTACAATTTATTTGCTTACCTTGTGGGCCAGTCGGCCCCTGCCGGTCAGCAAAAGTAGAGTGGGGAGTTTGTACTGGGCAGCCAGGTCCCCCGCCACCTCTTCATTCTTCAGCTCGCCGTTGTTGGTCAACTGGCTCTCGAAAAATGCGGCAGTGCTCTCGCTGGCACTGACCAGTTTCTGCGGCTCCATGATACCCTGAAACAAACGACAAGTGAAGTCATACGTAACTTCTGCTCTGACTATGGGCATTCCAGGTCAGTGGGAATAAACTGAACTGATTTGAACTGCGTGGCAGTACAGCGAAAGTCAGTGCGATAACCAACAGCCGCAGCCAGCACCACCACCACAACAACGACGACAGTTGACAACCGAGCACTCAGACAACGGATACTACTACCCTGGCCTCTGACAAATATCCCAGAACCGACAGCAATGCCACAGCTACCATCACTTCCAAAGCCAGCGCCTCCCGTATCAGCACAGGCATTGCAACACTTGAGTCGGCGTCAATACATGTAGTGACAAGAAAAAAAAAAAAAAAAAACGACAGGAAAAGGGAACGTGAGCACGCACGTTCATCAGGTGATGATTTTCCCCCCAAACAGTATAGGAACTATACTGAAAAATCCACCTCAGGCGTGAGGTAGCCTGCACACTGTCCCTAACCTGTGCTGTACACCGTGCCTTCAAGTTTTCGGTCTAGTCCCAAGCCTGAATTCTTTTTGTGCCCTCTCATGTTATTGCCAATCCGGCGTGACACACAGTCTGGGTCAGTCTGTGAACAGAGTCAGTAACGCCACCCTGTTTTCAGCACGTGACGCACGCTTTAGCAGAAGTGCCGATACCGAAATAGTCGTCAAGTCAAGTGAAGTCATTTCCACCCTCCGGGGACATAGGAAAACAAAAACAGACAAATGAAAAACAAACAACAACAACAACAATAAAATCGAGACCTATATACAAACGCTCACACATATATAATGACTGCGACTACACCCATGTAAACACACAGCTCCGGCTGTCTAGTGCATACATACATACACACCAAAGTCCACACACACACACACACACACACACACACACACACACACACAGAGTGGGGCGTGAATACTGTGGACTAGTCTGAGCCGCTACCCATGCTTGTTCGTGAACTCCACAACCTCGAGTACACTAGCCCCCGGGACGAGAGGGTCCGTCACCCGGACGAGCAATGGACATTAGTACATCAGTGAGTGCGTCGGTGGGTCCGGCCAAGACTGATGGTGTCAAGGTCATGCGCGTGGCTGGCGAGCGACACATTGACGAGTCGAGTAGTATTAGCTTCTCAGACTGATGTGATCTGGTTATTCTGTAAACAGCCTGAACCCTGAGACGTGGCCGCATTTGCTGGCATAAACGCATGTCCAGTTATTGGTATCCACGCCTTGTTGTTGTTCAGTGTTAGTTCGTAGCTATGATCCGTACTCAGTGCTAGTTGTCACTGAACTCTTTAAAGTTTGTCCCCCCCCCCCGCCCCCCCGACTGAACTGAAGTCAGTATACTGATCTGTTTCGTCCGTTCCGTGACTGACAGCGCTGACACCCTCCCCTACTTCAGTAGTCCCTGCCCCGGTGTAGGAGGCAAAAAAGACTTCCAGAAAAAAAAAACCACTGGGAGTGTATTTTTCCTAGGAAAGAAACACTGCAGGAGTGTAATCTTCCTAGGAAAATAACACTCCCAGTGTGTTTTACTGGGAAAAAACGCTCCCGCAGTGTTATTTTCCGACTACACCGGCGGTCACTGCATGACTGTCACCAGAGTGGTTCCACTGTCAATACTGACTGAACTTGAGAAACTTATAACAGTTACGCCAACGCGTTCTAACGTCCGGCGGACTACAATACACCGGTCCACTTTCGGCTAAGCCCCGCCCCTTTGGCAGAGTCCGGTGTAGGATCCGGTCCGGTCCCCCCTCTGAAGTAGTCCCCCGGGGGACCAATTCGTGGCAAAAACTGCTCTATAATGGTCCCCCCTTAGACATCCAGCCTCGTTTTCGACTGGTCCCCCTGGGCGATTTTGGTCCCCCCTCGCATCCAAAATAGGCCCCCTCTCGAAGTGGTCCCCCTCTTTTCTAACCAATGTAGTCAGTATTTATTTTTAACTTTATTGTTATAGTGTGTGTCAACTCAGTAGAAAACGTGACTCTGGATCTCTCTCACTCTCTCTCTCTCTCTCTCTCTCTCGCCCCCCACACTTTCTCTCCTCCCCCCATCTCTCAAACACACACACACACACACATTATGCACGCACTCACGCACGCGTGCACACTCACTCACGCACGCACGCACGCACACACACACACACACACACACACACACACACACACACACACACACACACACACACACACCCCTCTTTCGTTATATGTATAATTATTTTCATTTTTGTACAGAGATGTTATTCAAGATGATCTTGAACTGGGTCAAGGTTACAGTGTCAAATCTAAACTTTTAAAAGTGATTTAACTTCGTAGATTTGCCGTTCTATGTAGCCTATACTTTTGTTTTTTATTTTCTCTTTTTTTTTGTGGGATGAGAAAACGGTCGCCACTAAAAAACAAAAGTATAGGCTACATAGAACGGCAAATCTACGAAGTTAAATCACTTTTAAAAGTTTAGATTTGTTTTCTCTTTTTTTTTTTTTTTGTGGGATGAGAAAACGGTCGCCACGCTTCTTGACACGTCACGTGACTCGTGTCAAACATCGCCACGCTTCTTGACACGTCACGTGACTCGTGTCAAACATGCCTATAATTATAAGTACACGACAATTCATTCCGTCAACCAGTCTTCGTTTTTCATTGACTATCATCATGGACGACACTCTGTATGACAACGTGTTGAACTATTTGAAAAATGGCACTTACCCTCTGACCGCGAAAGGGGAAAACCGTGATGTGACTAAAGTTAAAAAGAGACAGTTGAGAAAGACTGCTGCAAAATACACAATTCGAGAGGATGTGCTCTACCACGACGGAATCCTCGTGGCAAAGAGGAACCAGGTTCCAGAGATATTGCAAGAGTTTCATGACAACTATGTGAGCGGAGGACATTTGGGGATGAACAAGACTTATAAGAAGGTGAGCACCCGTTTTTGTACTCCCAGTTTTAACAGGCTTTAGAATGGGAACGAGGTTTTGTGTGTTTCTGGTATGTCTGGTATAACCAACACATCGGATATAGCGGCCACTTTTGTCCTGGTGGACGTTATATCCGATGACTCCGTATATAACGTAAATTTTCCGGTATAGCCGATGTCTTCGGTATATAACGGACATTTTCCGGATTGAAGACATTTCCTTTGCTGGCTCTCTCTCTCTCTCTCTCTCTCTCACTCACACCCCCCCCCCCCCCCCACACACACACACACTGTTATCTACCAGTTATCTTTAAGACATAGTATTTATAAATATTTCATTACTCTTTTTTCTCTCTAGGTCTTGGGGCGTTACTTCTGGCATGGAATGAAACAGGAGGTTGAAGACTACTGCAGATCATGCTGTGTGTGCCAGAACATGAACGCTTGCAGAAAGAAGCCAGCAGCACCGCTTCACCCCATCCCAGTGCCCAAAAAGAAGTGGAGCCTCGTTGGAATGGACATCATAGGACCTTTGCAGGTCACTGACAGAGGTAACCAGTACATTGTTGCCCTCACAGACCACTTTACAAAGTTTCCCGTTGCCAAGGCCATCCCGTGCAAGAGTTCAGAGGAAGTTGCCAGATTCATGTACGAAACCATCTGCATCTTTGGCGCGTTTGATTCCCTCATAACTGACCAAGGCCGTGAGTTCATTAACTTTGCGCTTGATATTCTCACCGACCGTTTCAATATCAACCATCGCATTTCTTCGGCCTACCACCCTGAGACGAACGGCCAACGGGAGAGGGACAATAGGACACTCAAAGACACTTTGGTAAAGATCACAGACAATGATGATTGGGATGAACTCTTGCCAGCAGCCCTGTTCGCCTACCGAACATCCGTTCACAAGTCTACACAGTTTTCACCCTTTTTGGCATTGTATGGTGAGCAGGCAAAACTACCATTTGACGTCACTGGTGATGCCAACGAGCAAGATCTGAACGAAGAAATCATGGACACTATGAAGGGGATTCACGAGGAAGTCAAGAACAAAATTGGTGAAAACATTTCAAGGGCGCAGAAGAAGCAGAAAGAGTACTATGACAGCAGGCGTGCATATGACCACGGGTTCCGCATCGGAGACAAAGTCTTAATCATCAATGCTGCACGAGTACACAGAATGGGAGGCAAGATGGCACCAAGATTCGTCGGGCCATATGAGGTCATAAGTGTGTTGCCGAAGGGTCGACTTCAACTGAAGAACACTAAAAGTGGGAAAATACTGAAGAATCTCTACAATATCAGCAACGTCAAATTGTTCCATGATCGTACACAGGACAACGCTGACCCCTCCCATGCTCCACAGGCTGACCCCTCCTATCATCCACAGGCTGACCCCTCCCATGCTCCACAGGCTGACCCCTCCTATCATCCACAGGCTGACCCCTCCCATGCTCCACAGGCTGACCCCTCCTATCATCCACAGGCTGACCCCTCCCATACTCCACAGGCTGACCCCTCCCATGCTCCACAGGCTGACCCCTCCTATCATCCACAGGCTGACCCCTCCTATCATCCACAGGCTGACCCCTCCCATGCTCCACAGGCTGACCCCTCCTATCATCCACAGGCTGACCCCTCTTGCCAGCCGCCATTGAGAATGAAGTTCCACCCCGTTGATGGTGCCTGGCAAAAGGATCGGGCCTCCAGTTTGAATTTCCCCAGACTTTTCAGGCGGCACCCCTCAAGGGAAAGTGTTGAAGTTGACATTACGGCTACACCTCTCGATAGCGTTAGCGTAAAAGGAGATGGGAATTGTTTTTTCCGGTCTGTGAGCTTTGTTGTTTTGGGGACTGAGTCGAAATATAAGGAATTCCGAAATATCATTTGCGATTGGATTGAAAAGAATGACAAACGCTTCTACGGAACGAGCGCACGTGAAAATTACGTCGCGACATCAAACATGAGAAACGACCGTACTTGGGCCACCGAGGTTGAGATATTTGCTGCAGCCACCCTCTTGGACACGCCCGTGTATGTGTTCACAAGAGAGGCTCCAGGCCGACAACCTAGGTGGCTGAAATACGGGCCAGTTTGGCAATCGGCCCCATTGAAAACAGACAGAGCAATTTATATAATGAATCTTGGACATCACTTTGCTCCTGTTTTTTGTGTCACTCCTTAGACCAGAACTGTTAGTCTTCTGCTGTTTTTGTTGTTTCAAGCGTCATGATTTGAGACACTGGTACTCAGTCTTGACTGTCTACTTGAAGTACGCTGAAAGCCAAAGGTGGCAACTAGTTTTCATGTCATGGACACTTACTTAATTTTGAAGAAATATTTTTCTATGGCGTTGTATAGAAAATATTAGATACTTGGTCTTTGATGTTATTCTCTAAATGCTATTTCCAGTTTAAAAAAATTGACAGGAAATGTGGACTTTCATGCATTCGATGACGTTTCATGCAAAGACAGTACGGTAGAAGTTTGTTTTGTACTTTGCTATTGTTATTATTTTGCTCATTTCAGGACAAGATGTGCGATTAACAATTTATTAATTTACATTTATGTTGCGTTATAAAGTGCACAGCGCTCTGGTTAACAATTTCTGTTGCAACTCTTTGCTATTCATTAACTGTTTCTTGTTTCATTTCTTGTTTCTTTGACACAGTTTGACTGGACATACCTTTTGAAATAAAGTTTTTCTTGTCAAAGAACGTAAATGTCTATTTCAGGTTTTGCTAGAGAGAGAGAGATAGAGAGTGGGGGGGGGGGGAGAGAGAGAGAGAGAGAGAGAGAGAGAGAATATTGATTGACTTATTTATTTATTGTTTGAAATTCTAGTAATAATGTTTAGTATTCGGTACAACCATCTCATAAACAAAAACAAAAAAAAAAGAACCAATGCAAAAAAACAACTGAAAGAAACAAGAACCAACAACCAAACAAATATATCTCACACACACAAAAATAACAACAAGCACATAAATCGGGAAAAAAAAAGAAAAAAAAATGTTCCTATGGCCCTGTGCTTTTGGGGACAATAAAGTTTTGTAACAATAAAGTTAAAAATAAATACTGACATAGCTCTACATTGGTTAGAAAAGAGGGGGACCAGTTCGAGAGGGGGCCTATTTTGGATGCGAGGGGGGACCAAAATCGCCCAGGGGGACCAGTCGAAAACGAGGCTGGATGTCTAAGGGGGGGACCATTATAGAGCAGTTTTTGCCACGAATTGGTCCCCCGGGGGACTACTTCAGAGGGGGGACCGGACCGGATGCTACACCGGCAAGCTCTGGCACACGCGCACAGTCAAAATGGCGACGACCGCGTTAGCTGTGCTTCCAGAGATGACAATGAGTTGGCTTAGTACGAGTTTAACGCAAAGATCGAGGAGGAGAGGCTACATCAATTTTGCTCAAGGGTATGTGCACCGCATATCCTTCAACTGCCCGACCGATCTATTTTATGAACTGATGCTTGTCTACTGTCTGCAATACTCTTCTACTGCACCCTCCTTCAAATAGTGAACACCTAAATTTTTACTACCAATTTACAGTTACCAATGTTTTACCAAGACTTATCTCGTGCTAACAACTGCTAGCAGAAGTCACGATAGTCCAACACGTGTGCTGACACCGACAGTGTGGCTGGCACGGGATGTTTACATTGACTGTGCTACACTGATCGCCGTGTTGCGAATCTCGCCCTGTACGATATGCACGAACCAGATACAATTTGTATGCGAGAAAAGTCATATACGACAGGAAATAAACATTAAATACCTTGGAACACACATAGTGGTGTTTGGTAATCCTCTCGGGATTGAGTTGATCGTGTGGGCGCCCGCATGCTTTGATCCACTCTTTCGTCTCTTCAAGTCCGGCGATTCAGAGGCTTAGGGATGGGGAAAAACTTGACTCCAGGAAATCTCTCGGGGTATCTTGAATCGGACTTACACTCGCCGTAGCAGCAGTGTTTGCCTGGCATTGTTTAAATCGATTGTTTAAGCGATTTTCCGTCAGATCGCACAGGCTTTCCACGATGTTTCCTATTCGTAAATGGCGGCTTTTGCCGGACCTCATGCGGGTAAACAAACGCACGTGCTTCCGCAGCCACCTCATTGGCTAAGATGGGTCACGCGCGCCCGCTGTGAGTGACGGCTTAGCCGAAAGTGGACCGGTGTATTAAGCTTGTCGGGTTACCGGCCGTGACAATGTTCAAGGCACTGACACCGTGACACTGAGCTGTGCAACGAAAACTCAGTTGAATGCACCAGCAATGACTGACTGAACCGCTGTGCAGTCAGTACTGACTGAGTCTGTCTCCGAGCGTTCCGCACGGTCGGAAACTGATCCAGGCCATGTCACGTCATTGTGCTCTTCAGTGCTTCTCCTAGAGAGCATTCTATATCCTAGCGTAGTGTAGTGATAGGATACATGCTCCGTCTATATGCCGGCTTCTCAGTCCCCGCAAAACACTAAGCAGGCAGTCATGACTGACAACGCCGGGCCAAGCAACTTGACCTAAGGAGCGGCAAGAACATAGTCATGCAAGTTTTACACAAATTCATTATCAGTGCTTTAATAGGAACGCTTACCTGCTTTTACCTGATCAATGACGTGGCCGCGGTAACACTGAGCACTCACAACTGCAGCGAGCTTTTCTACACGCCGAGTGAGAACCCACTGCGCTTGCGAGGTCACGACCGGGTCAAGGTTACACGTCACTAATAGCTTCCGGAAGAAAGGACTGACTATTGGAATCAGCCGGTGCTGCTCCTTTTTGTGTGCAGAGTGAAATATGACAATCTTGGGCTGTTTGTTGGTTTTGTCAATAAGTTGTATGCCAGGTAGAAGTAAAAACATTGAAAAATGAGCCTGTTTGTACTGATGCCAATGCCGGCGCGGCTGGCACTGACAAGGCCGCCGGCTGAGCGCAGTACCGGGTAGCAGACGACACTGAGTGAAATGAGGGGCGTGGGTGGTCACTCAGTCGTTGCTAGCATTGCAACTGAAAAAGTGGAGTATTGGAATTTGTTGATATTTACCCTACACTTGAGTTTTCACAGCAGACTGAGGTGTCACAGCCGATCAAGCCGCGCGGCCGACGTTTAACTGAGTCAGTTATGTTCAGTAATAGCGGGACTGATACTGTGACTGCCTGATCCGACTCAGTGACGCGCGGGAGTAGCATCACTGAGTCGGTTTACTGAGTCTCTGAAATCCCGCGTCTGTGCTGTCAGTGTAGCCCAAACCGCTGCAAAATGCCAGTCGGGGGGGTCGTATCGCGCACCATGTTGGAACTGACGCTAGATCGGCAGAGCTGTAGTCGTCTACTCCCTCAGACTACTCCTATCTGATGTTCTAACAATCATGATGATCGCGCACAGGCATTGTCCAAGGGGAAGAACTTACCTTTCGTGAGTCAGGCAAGGTTCGGCTGAGGTGTTGCTTCCCCTGGCAAATCCTTCCCTCCGTCGCTGAGGTCGGCCAAAATTCCACTTTATTCAATGATTTATTTTATTTTTATTTTACTTTATTTTGGGGAAAGGGGGCTTGTGGGTGGATTGGGAGGGGGGTGAGGGGTGGGGTGGGGTGTTTGTGTAGGGGTGAGGGGTGGATGGTTGGGTTGGGGGTATTATTACTCAGTCAGTGATACGCCGCCGGCCAAAACTGATTCACTGAGTCATCACAGACGATAAACTATCCAGTTTTGCATATGTCAGACACGCAACAAGGTCATATTACTCGCTACTAGTGCAATCCCAGGGGTTCAGTAAGTCGTGCACATTACATAGTATTTTTCTCTATGACTGAAGTGACTCGCGGGAAGCCGCGGATATGAGCACTGACACTGACATTACTTTCAGAGAAAAAACAAAACAAAACACACACACACACACCCACACAAAACTAACATTGCAGAGGCTAAACAGTCGAGAACAAACAAACAAATAAGTAGATTGTGAGGTACAGTATTGCTAAGTTCAATGATAGTCCAATGAAATTGCGGATCGAGCGACCCTGCTCGGTCCGACTTTCTCACACCAGTGACATGAATATCACATCGGGTCAAGGTGAAGACGAGAAAGCAGTACTGAGCTACACACTGCATACAAACTCAGAGATAACGCGATTGTCATCTCAGTGGGTATTGAGGGTGTATCTGTTAACGTTTAAAAAAAAAATGTTTGTTTTATTTCTTGCAGTTTACCCGTCAGGTCCAAAGTGTTTAAAACCACAAGCTCTTCTCTTTTGTTCTAAAATATTTATTTATTTCATTTCCTGTCATTTCAATTCATTTGAGGTCTTTCTTGGCTCTTGTTAGTCTCCACCGAGGAATGCGCGTCGCGCCATTTCCGTTTTCCCAAACGCTAAAGACATACAGCGAAGCACAGGTCAGTTACTGCAGGTCTGCAGGAACAAATCTCTGCCGTTCAAAAAACAACAATCAAAAAAACCTCTGATTTATTTATTTATTTTTCTTGTAACGAAGCACGCAAAGGAAAGAGAGAAAGACTCGACATGGGGAGCGGGTCACTGGTTATTTTTAGAGGGAATAGATGAGGGATTGTGTGGGGTTTGGGTAAGCAAAGACAGTTTACTGGAAGGGTGGGGAAAAAGCCCAACAAAAACAAAAACAAAATTACCAGGACAGTAGCCGTCAGCGTGGAGCTATCGAAATTTCGGCAATACCCGAGGCCATCAACGCAAGTATGGCCCGCACACTAGAAACTGACATCATTTTGTGAGCACTGGGACACGGCTAGGGCAAGCGAAGGAAGCTGCTAGTGAAGTTACTAGTACCTGCCTGCTGTCTGCTGTTCTGTTGGATTGCAAGACCGTCACGCAGAAGTAGGTGTGTGTGTGTGTGTGTGTGTGTGTGTGTGTGTGTGTGTGTGTGTGTGTGTGTGTGTGTGTGTGTGTGTGTGTGTGTGTGTGTGTGTACCTGTGTCTGTGTGTGTTTTCGTAGAGTAGCAACGGGAAAAGATCAAAGTAAAATTTCAAGATCGATGCCATGGTCATTTATGCACTGGCTTCTGTTCTGCACTTCTAACCTGTTTTTCTGTCGCTCACGATCAGATAACGTTCGCGTGCTAACGGTAAAGGCTGTTGACATGGTCGCAGCTGCATTTAGCGATAAACTTTGCTCTGTATTGCTATTGTTCCTCTAATGATGCTGATGCTGATGCTGCAAGTTGCGCAGATTTTGCGTATTTTGCGTCCTCGGCCCTTACTACAAGTACTGGGGACAAAGAGCCTGCCACCCTTAATAAATTACAGTTTCGTTTTTTGCCTGTTCTCCATCCCCGAGTTTTCTGTAATACCTTTAAGGGTTAATGCCACCATTTTTAGGATCATAGGTCGTGGTGGTGTCTTACATCCCACCACTAAGACATGCAATAATACGTGCACGGACAGGCTTGCGTTCAGCTGACTGAAGCAAAAACGCAGTAGCCGGTGTCATTGTAACACGAATGGACCTGGCTCCGCATGTAGAAGTCTGGGTTAGGGAGTTTAGCCCCGGGTTAGGGTCTAACCTCGAACTAAACTAGCTCTAGGGTTAAATTTTCTGTTGTTTGTCGTTTTAAATCAGGAAGCGGGCCCATTCCAGCAAGGTGCCTGAGCCCTTAGAGAAGGATTTTTTCTTCCTTTCTTCGCTTCCTTTTTCTATTTAATTTTGTTCTGGGGTTTCTTTTGTCCTAGTCTGGGTTAGGCCCGTAGCCATGGGTTAAACTAACCTCGACTTTTACATTCGGGCCCTGGACTCCAGAGTGCAGTCCCCTTTCACCAAGCTGCCGACAGCACATTTGACATGTGATTGTCGCCCCTGGCAGTTTCAGGGAAACACTGTTTTCTTCGTTTTAACGGCCATCCAACGCCAGTGTGTTTCAATCGGAATTCTACTAATCTCTCAGATAGACTATTTCGAGAGCACAGACATGGTCACAAGTGCAGCTGATCCAAAACACCCTTCATCCTATATACAACCTAGTAATGGAGGCATTAGTATCTTTAGATTGAGGTTAATGAAGAAATGCTTATTCTTATTACGATTTCTCTACCGTTGTTTCTTTTTAATATTTTATACAGACATGTCGATCGACTCCAAAACTCTGATCGCGGCCAGTGAGAAGGTCGCCGCTTTCTTCGAACGAACTGTGGACGAGAACGGCCAGCTGAAGACGCGTGACATCATCGATGACGTAGCTTCCGTTTACAAGCTGCCCACTCTCCTACTGACCACGGGCCGATGGCAGCTCTGTCACAAGGTAATGTCCCAGATTTGAATTTTAAACATTTATCAGCGCCGCTATGATTATTTTGCTGTGTGCAGTTTTGGTTAGTCAACAATAACTCGGAAAGATCGTCAAGTCGAACTGAACCGTTTACTCAACACAACAACAAGGGAAGTAACTCTTCAACCCTAGCAACCAACAAGAAAGATAATTATAAACAAACTCAAGGAAGAACAATGAGATAGTCACTACACAGTCATCCCCCAGTGGCCCACAGTGAATTTGTAACGCTGGCCCATGAAGCCTATATTAGTACTATACCATTTTAAGGGTGCCAGCAGCTTTGCGTGAGTGCCATCGAGCCAACAGATCCATTGACACTCTGAGACATACCTGTTGGTGGTTACTCCTAGTCCATCTACGCGCACGAAGAGTTCGTACTAGGTTCATACACGCAGAAGGCATCATTGTCAAACAGTCGCAGACGCCATAGCTATGCGAGTGAAGTTGGTTCCCTAGGTAGAACGTACGGCGTGTGGATTCAGGTCACAGAACACAAGGCAAATGCGGCAGCTCAGTTAGGGAGTAAGGGGACCGACATTATTGAAATGAATTTCCCTTCTTTTCCTGGATTTTTTTTTTAACAGTTTTTAAGAGTGCATTTGATGCCAATTTGTGGGTTTTTTTTTTTATAAATGAAGCGTGTTTGGTGTGTTGATAAATGGCAGACTTGACTTGCTGGGTGACCTATTTTTTAAGCATGTCCTTGGGCATGCGCGGGGCTTGAATAACGGAGTGCACAGTTATGATCGCGATGGGTTGGCACGGGCGCCGCACCAGTAAAGTATCAAAATTACGTTTTTGAGGCTTCACTTTTGGCATGCAGCTTGTCGACACACCTTGCGTCTGGAAACCATAATCTGGTTTGAAGGAAGAGTGCTGGCTGACATCAGTAGTTGCCAAAGGAACAGAAAAAGAAATGTATTCTGTGACCTACAAGCACTGCAGGCAACTGTACCGTCCCCCCCCCCCCCCCCCCCCAAGGCTTTTCTCTGTGACCGCCACAGATTTCCATCTTCACCCCTTTCTGACACGAACATCATTTGCTACGCTCGTGTGAGCATATATCGAAGGCAACTTTGAAATGTTCACATTTTTCTTTTTTCTTTTTTTTGCGTGCCGGCTTGGCTAAGAGGCTGAAGGTCACTTTTTTTTGTTGCGTGCTGGCTTGGCTAAGAGGCTAGAGGTCACCTTTTTGTTTTTTGTTGCGTGCTGGCTTGGCTAAGAGGCTAGAGGTCACCTTTTTGTTTTTTGTTGCGTGCTGGCTTGGCTAAGAGCCTGAAGGTCACCTTTTTTGTTTTTTGTTGCGTGTCGGCTTGGCTACGAGGCTGAAGGTCACCTTATTTGTTTTTTTGTTGTTGTTGTTTTGTTGCGTGCCGGCTTGGCTAGGAGGCTGAAGGTCACCTTTTTGTGTTTTGTTGTGTGCTGGCTTGGCTAAGAGGCTGAAGGTCACCTTTTTTTTGTGTGTGTTGCGTGCCGGCTTGGCTAAGAGGCTGGAGGTCACCTTTTTGTTGTTGTTGTTGCGTGCCGGCTTGGCTAAGAGGCTGAAGGTCACCTTTTTTGTTTTTTGTTGCCTGCCGGCTTGGCTAAGAGGCTGAAGGTCACCTTTTTGTTTTTTGTTTTTTTGTTGCGTGCTGGCTTGGCTAGGAGGCTGAAGGAGCCTCGCATGTGTCTGTTGTCCAGCATTACAGTCAAGTATACTGTGGTTCACGAACAGGTTCTGGACGACATCAAGGCGAGGTTTCTACAGCCGGACGGGGACTTCATCTCGTGGCCGGAGAAGGCAGGCTTAGGTCGGAAGTCAGCCAGTCCACGCCTTCAACTGTTCTGGCCCTACCTCAACACATGGGTCGCCATGGCCTCGCACAGACTCGGCAGGTTAGACTCCCGAGTAGCTGAACATCTAGACACAAGAGAGAATCGAACCTAGGGTATGCAGCTGGCATCATGACTCTCTCTGCTGCTAGTCTGATCTGTAAAGTCTCTTATGAAGTCGACGCCATGAATTGAGGGCCAAAAACAACAACAACAACAAAACAACGACAAAACAAAAATAAGACATCCACCTCCCACGAACACATACGCCACCTGGATAAAATAAAGAGTGCTATGTATTTTGCAGCTTTAGCTACTCGACGTTTCAGGTCGACAAACTACGAAAACGTTTATAAAAGTCTCTTATAAACGTCTAATTCAGTCGTGCGTTCTGCAATCTGCTGCGACAGACACTAGATTCAAACATTCCATGCATTCTATTCTATTATCTGCACACGGTGCGTCTATGTACAAACCTCCCTAAATTATTGAACTTTCTGATTCAGATATGACAATCTATAGGCTTTCGAACAACCGTGCTTTTTGAGTACCTTTGTTTGATCGAAATAATGATAAGTAGCAACTTGAATGCAGGGGATCCGGGACAGCCGAATGGTAGAGCGTTGGACTCCAATGCTAGGGTTGTGAGTTCGAATCCCGGCTGGGGCCACATATTTATGCTGGCCTTTTTTTTCCCTCGTTGCCCCGTCTTTGATATCAGCCGTAAGTGGTGGAAATGGACGTAAACTCCTAAACACCCACCCACCCACCTGAATGCAATGCCCTTACGTCTGCTTGCCGAAGCTGTATTTAAATGTGATGTAAATTTGGCTCACACAGCAGTTACCCGCGAGCGGCTAACACGCTGCGATTGGCTAATGGCATCCCTAACGTGTCTAATTTACATGTAAATGGGTCACGTTGCTCAGCGAAATCCTCCTTACGAAATCCTACTAAACACGCCTAATATGTCACTCGCTGTTCTCTTCGCAGGTTTGACATCTCCGTGCCAGCAATGCGGTACCTAGCGACTTTCTTCAACCCTAACGTTGGCGGTTTTGGTACGAGCGGTCCCTTCGATAAGGCCTCTAACGGAGCCAAGTACGACGTGGGGATATTCATGTCCGCCCACCTCGGTCTTGCTTTCCTCTACTTTGGGGGTGAGTCGTCTTTAGTCACGTGTCAGTATGATCTTGTTTTTCAAACCGGGGAGGAGGAACTGTCAGTGCAGAAGGACGTGTTCGTTTTCAGTGCAGAAGAAAGCAATCGCCCGTGTTTCAAAGTATGTTGGACAACAAGAGAATCGCAGCTACGAAATAATTATATTATATACGTCTATTTCCAATGTTTGGTTGATGAAACATTCAGTCGCAGACTTGGCTTTGGCGTTCTGTGGAGTTTCGCACAGTCAAGCGCACCACCTCCAGGGCAACAGTCAAGCCGCTTATCCACTGACACACAGATACCAGGCTGTCCAGGATGATTTATTATTTAGCAACACAAGACGTGCCTTCCCTATTAAATTTAAGATGAGAAGACCTGCTGTTTTTAGGAAAAGTTTGTCTCGTGTAAGAACAAAACTGTGTGTCTCCTGTATGAACGAAAATGTTGATCACCTGTATGAGCGAAAATTTTGGTCTCGATAATATCGATGCCCTTTGTCCGCGTCAAGACATATAAATGGTCACACCATTGTTTCTGAATCCATTTTCAGACATGGACAAGGCCGTTGCGACTGGCGATCTCATGGGGCGCTTCGTGGAGAAGCAGAAGAACTTGGACAAGTACTTCCTGTTGCGAGTGCGCGGTGACACAGGCGAGTTGATCGAGGAACTTCCGGCGGAGGACCTGGCCGTGTATTACCGCGTGGACCGCTTCAAACCTCGCCAGCTGTACTTCATGCTCGGATACCCTGTCTTCTTCCTTTACTATCTGGCACAGGCAACAGGTTCGATAACACTGGATCTCTCTCTCTCTCTCTCTCTCTCTCTCTGTGCCTGCCACACTCAGCTGCCTTGCTGTCATACAACGCTGCCAAACACCTGATTTTATTCTTTCACATAGTAGTAATGAAAACGAAAGTGTCGTGTTCACGTTACAAATTCCATTCAAACCGGGGGGTGGGGGGGGGGGGGGGGATCGCAGGTAACAAGTACACGTCATGCATGCAGGAAGAAGAAGATGAAGAAGAAAAGGGTGGCGCTGTACTATGGCTACGCGCTCCGGGTGAGGGATGGGGTAGGGAGTTAGAGGGTTAGGTGGGAGCAGTGCGAATTTCCCTTACTCCGGTATGGGACTGTACGGTATCATTATGTGCACCAATTACCAGTCACGTCACCAAACCTACAGGTGATCAGAAGTACATCAAGACGGCCGAGGCCATCCTTGACTACCTTCTGACCTGCGACGAGAGCTTCTTCTCCTTCTCCTACAGCCACAAGTGCGCCTACGGGGCGTCCCTCATCGCCCTAGCCACGGGCAAGGCCAAGTATCGCGAGATGAGCGCGCGCGTTGCTCAGTACCTGGTCTCGCTCCAGACGGAGGAGGGCACCTTTGACCTCGGCATGCCTCTCATTGGAACCCTTGACCAATCGGCCGAGATCGGCACGTGGCTCAAGGAGATTGGTCTGGCGTTCGCAAGGGCTGATGGGAAATAAGGGAGACGCACGGTATATCCTGAAGAGTTTCGGGCCCTGACCTGGTGGTTCCTGGGCCAGATCAGCCCACCTTCCTCAGCTGATATGTTGGTCGTAGATCTATTTTTTAAAAGTCACTGGCACTCCAAGGAGAAGTGACAACAGCTCCGTTTGGATTCCGCCCATCAATTGCTGTGCGAAGCTGTATATCACGTGAAGTGAGCTTGGTCTGGTACCATCCGTCAGTTCAGGGGCTAGAACTCTTCAGCTAAGACGAACGGTGGAACCGGAGACCACTGTGGAAGAACATAGTGACGTACCCCACTTGGCCCCAGTCCGCCCAATTCCGCCTGATAATTTTACATAATGCTTACTCCCCCCCCCTCCCAAAACTGGCCGCCTAAACACTGCTGTGAATAATAGCAGAAGAATGGTAGTACTGTATATTATGAAGGGAGACACCTGCGAGTAATCTGGTATCAGTTCTGTTCAGTTGTTATATCCCCTCACATGTCTCAGTTGGGTTGAATAGCGGTGTCACACAAGCGAGTTTGAAAGGCATTGCCCTTCTACTTTGTGTGTGGATTTGAAGATTTTCTATTGATTTTTGTGTGTGTCTGGATTTGGTACTGAAGAAAGGTGAGAAAGTGCATGTTTTGGAAAGTGGATTCACTCTTGAATTAAAGAAAAATAAGAAAGTGAGTGGAAATTTCATTTTCATATAAAAAAAAATTAACATTTCAATTTAAAACTATTAAAATTAACGGAGTTGCTTCCCGTGACATGGGATTTGGCGGGAATAATGGCTATCCCTGCCCTGGGGCCAAGTGAGTTCACTGAAAACCGAGTTGCTTCTTGTTGTAAACGGTCGTCTCGCTCTGTAAGTCCAGTGACGACCATACAATTATATACGCTTGTTGTGCTTGATGCACCGTTTTTAAGCTGTTGCATGCAGTGATATTTTCCTGTCATTACTTTATTGTCGGTTGTGTTTGTGTTTGTGTATGGTGCAGCCGATTTTCTGGTGGTTGATAAAGCAAGTGACATAACCAGATACTGCTAATGGGCACCCACGTGAAGAACATAATTATTATAGTCCTACCAATCTTCCAAATCAGCAACTGTTTGACTTCTGCAGTCTGTGTATACTTCTCGCGTTTGTTTACTCTCGTACCCTCTGATGGCTTACTTCAGAGGCGACAACGTGCCATAGTTTTAAGGTTTTTTTTTTTTTTTTTTTTTTAAATCCACAATATTTTCAGTGTGACTTTGTTGATCACATGGTACAATGTTTTGTCACAGCAGTACCTAAGTTCTTTTCTTCAGGTTGTATTGACGAGGTTGTCGCGCTTTTTCCGCTTGTCATTTTTTTTTCACCCTGATCTTGAGGTCAGTGGTTCACCACATTGACGCTTTACAACATGTGTTGTGTATCCTCCATACTCCAAAAGGGGATAAAAAATTAAAAAAAAAACATCTTGTTTCTTGCGATTGTATCTTCATGTGTACTGTTGGTTGAATGAACCATCTTACCACTGGTCTTTCCTCAGCTTAAAAAAAATCGGCGTTGTGCAAAATAATTATCAATTGCTGTCCAATAAGATATGCAGGTATTTGTGTGTGGTCATTTCTTTTACTTGCATTATATTGTATGTCCATTTTGCCTCAGACAAGAGAGAGCCGGGACAGCCGAGAACTAGAGGGCTTAACTTTCGATGCTCGAGTCGTGAGTTCGAAACCCGGCTGAGGCCAAAATATTAGTGCTGGCTTTTTCCACGTTGCCCCCTCTCTGATATATTATTCATACGTGGTGGAAAAAGACGTTAAACCCCCAAACAACAACCATCCTCTCACAAAACCACATATTTGCCATTTCCCTTTATCAGCGCACCCTGTATTCAATCTATTTCAGTGTCCCTTCTTTTTGAATGCGTCCTGTACCAACAGTCCACAGCAGAATAAACAACAACAAACATGGAAACTAGACAAATGGCATTCAAAGAGAAAAAAAAAAAGAAAAGAAAAAAAGGCCAGATTTGTTCTAAATTCTGAAAATATTTTATTTTTAAGCCCTCCTCGCCTCATGACAAAGCTACGAAGGACTCATCCATGAGACATCAAGGACTAATCGCAGCAAACTTCAATAACTTCATCACAGCCATATTAAACAGAATGTCTAATGAATAACGAGCACGGTATAATTAACGTTAAGTCACAGTTACTTTGAGACTTCAGCAAAGTTCAAATAAACCCATGCGTTTCTCTTACCCTGTCTTTCAAACGATAATTAGTTCACGAATCATAACAGACAATGTTTGATTATCTCAATCACCTACAAGATAAAAAAAAAACACAAAAACACACACACAAAAAAACACGTCAAAATGAAACAAAGAATTGATCAATGCGGAGAAAATATGCGTTCATCCGAAAATCGATCAGAACCCTGGAGGCCATTAGCTGGTATCAGTTGTTGCAAATATTATTGTACACACAAGAAAGATTTGACGAAACCCGTGAACGGAACTTGGACAAGATACAGGCAAAAGGAATACTTTGCGGTCAATACTTTTTGTTTTGTTTTTCTTAATGAAAACCCGACGCCATAATAATACTGAGCATTCGGTGTGAAATGCTGGTCAAAAGTTATCACAGAAAAGTTTCAACAGAAAATACAACAGGTTTTAAAGTCACGATAAACCCATTAAATTTTAAGATAAAAGGCATACACCCTATAAATATTCCCAGATTCGTTGGCAAAAATAAGGGGCACTACTTTTAGTCAAATGAAATATGCGCAACATAAAAAAAAATTCTGGCGCTTTAAAACTGTATTGCAGGGAACTAAAAGATATCAACATGGACGGAAAAATCAAAGATATCAACATGGACGCAAAATCAGAGATATCAACATGGGAAATCAAAGGTTCGGCTGAGGTGTTGCTTCCCCTGGCAAATCCTTCCCTCCGTTTCAGTCTGAGGTCGTCCGAAATTCACTTTACTCGGTGATTTATTTCAATTTTTATTTTACTTTAATTTGGGGAAAGGGGGCATGTGCGTGGATGGGGAGGGGGTATGAGGAGTGTGTGTGTGTGGGTGTTTGTGTGGGGGTGAGGGTGGTGGATTATTACTGACACACCAAGATTGAACAGATGATAAACTATCCAGTTTTGCATATGTCAGACACGCAACAAGGTCATATTACTCGCTACTAGTACAATTCTAGGGGTTCAGTAAGTCGTGAACATTACGTAATATTTTTCTCTATGACTGAAGTGACTCGCGGGAAGCCGCGATATGAGTCAGTACTGACACTGATACATTACTTTCAGAGAAAAAAACAACAACTATCATTGCAGAGGCTAAACAGTCGAGAACAAACAAACAAATAAGTAGAATGTGAGGTACAGTAATGCTAAGTTCAATGATAGCCCAATGATATTGCGGATTGAGCGACCCTGCTCAGTCCGACTTTCTCACACCAGTGACATGAATATCAGGCAATTCAAGGTCAAGGTCACTACAATATCACATCGGGTCAAGGTGAAGACGAGGAAGCAGTACTGAGCTATACGCTGCATATAAACTCGGAGATAACGCGATTGTCATCTCAGTGGGTATTGAGGGTGTACCTGTACGTTTAAAAAAAAAAAGTTTCACTTCTAAGTTCTTGCAGTTTACCTGTCAGGTCAAAAGTGTATAAGCCACAAGCTCTTCTCTATTCTTCTAAAATATTTATTTATTTCATTTCCTGTCATTCCAATTCATTTGATGTCTTTGTTGGCTCTTGTTAGTCTCCCCCGAGGAATGCGCGTCGCGACACATTCGCGCCATTTTCCGGTTTTCCCAAACGCCAAAGACATACAGCGAAGCACAGGTCAGTTACTGCAGGTCTGCAGGAATAAATCTCTGCCGTTCGAAAAACAACAACACCCCCCCCCCCCTCCGATGTTTTTCTTGTAACGAAGCACGCAAAGGAAAGAGAGACGTAGAGGGAGCGGTTATTTCTAGAGGGAATAGATGAGGGATTGTGTGGGGTTGGGTAAGCAAAGACAGTTTACTGGAAGGGTGGGAAAAATCAACAACAACAAAAAACAAAACAAAACAAAACAAAAAAAAACCCAGGACAGTAGCCGTCAGCGTGGAGCTACCGAAATTTCGGCAATACCCGAGGCCATCAACGCAAGTATGGCCCGCACACCAGAAACTGACATCATTTTGTGAGCACTGGGACACGGCTAGGGCAAGCGAAGGAAGCTGGAAGTGGTTAAGTTACCTGCCTGCTGCCTGCTGTTCTGTTGGATTGCAAGACCACGCAGAAGTAGGTGTGTGTGTGTGTGTGTGTGTGTGTGTGTGTGTGTGTGTGTTTTCGTAGAGTAGCAAGGGGAAAAGCGGATCCGCAAAGTTAAATTTCAAGATCGATGCCATGGTCATTTATGCATTGGCTTCTGTTCTGCACTTCTAACCTGTTTTTCTGTCGCTCACGATCAGATAACGTTCGCGTGCTAACGATAAAGGCTGTTGACATAGTCGCAGCTGCATTTAACGATAAATTGCTATTATTCCTATAATGATGCTGATGCTGCAAGTTGCGCAAGTTTTGCGTATTTTACGTCCTCGGCCCTTACTGCAAGTACTGGGGACAAAGAGCCTGCCACCCTTAATAAATTACGTTAATTTCGCGCTGCATAATGTTCAAGAGCACTTGATTATTTGGAAACGCCTTGCTAAGCTGTATAATGTTGTGAGCATAACAAAATAATACCGTACCCTGATTTTGGAGGAGACGATGTTGTTGACAGGTGTGACCGAAATTCCCCGGGGAAAAACGCCTGCTTTTGTTTTCAAGGGAAATCACTCCCACGCACAATAATCTCCGAGCCATGCTAAAAATTCACTGTGCCGGTGAATTTGACAGAATTCCTCGCTTCTGTGCACACTGTGAAATAACACGGGGACCTCAAAGTTGTTCGCAACTGTCCACTTTCGTTGTCACCGAGTATTTTAATTGTTTTCCTTCTTCGCTATTACTTATCTCGGCTCGGTCTCGGTTAACCCGACTTGGCCGTGATCGCAGGGGCCTAGAGTATCGTCGGCCCCTGGTACAGGGATGGGCCCGGGCGCCCGTACAACAGTAAACATAGCACTCAACACGGGCACTCTTAAAACAACCAGTGTCCTCATGTACCTTACGTTTGCGGCCTTATACCGTGAAGTCTATGTAGGTAAAGTTACAGTGACCTGGTACTCGATCCGTTCTGCTACACCGGGTTTACCGGCAAATGGTCGATTCTGGTGTACTGACTTGCGGGTTCGGTAGATGTTGCTTGCAAAGGGTCGGGAAGGGAGACCACCACTGACTTCACAGGAAAACCGAGCCCGAAAGAGTTATGTACCAGTACGTGTGTTCGCACGTGGGCTCTCACGCACGCACGCACGCACGCACGCACGCACACACACACACACACACACACACACTGCACGACTGCTTGTTTAATTTATTTTGAAAAGGATGTAAGCGGCATTATTCTGCAAATTAGCACAAATAACTTTGAAAATAAACTTCTCTAAAAGCTCCAAATATTGTAATTCTAGATATGGACAAGAGATGAAAGTTGCGAGTGTACTAATAAAAATAAAACGTGGAGCATTTTCCAGCATGATGCATTACTATAAATATGCATTTAAATGCAGAAATGTTTACAGGATTTTGAACCTGAGATCTTAAACGGTTATGCATTGTTTTTTATCTGTATGTCAGTGTCTTGGCAGTTGTTGACAACTGATATGACACCGGGGTAAAGACACTGAACCGCCCTCGCTTTCAGGGAAACCCCCCACCCCCACCCCTCACTCCCAAAGAAAAAACAAAAACAAAAACACTCTTTCATACTTTAAACGCAAACCAAACCAAGCCAAACTGAAACGCGGTCAGTTATCAACAACAAACAAACAATATATATATATATATATATATGATAAATGATGAAGGCTTGTCGAATAATTATTTGGAAATAAATTTGTCTTGCCTGTTGTCTTGTAAGCGTGTTTAAATTTTGAACCTTTCAGTTAAATAAAAAAAAATATGGGTTATAAGATGAAATATAATATATAAAATAAAATAAAAGAAATGTCTGCTGTTCTCTAAGTATGGATTAAACCTTGTAGTACTGTGAGATAAAATGAAACTATTAAAGAAAACAGAAGAAGAAAGAAGAGAGAAAATAATGTAGAATAATTCTTTTCTTAACATAAAATTCAAAATTTAAGCGTGATCTCAGTAGCGACGGAGCGAGAGACTGGGTACAAGTTTCAATGTTTAGCGACAGCAGCGAAGAACATCTTGGCCAACCTCCAGCTGTTCTTGTATCCTCCCCAACCCATGTGCAAGTACATGTAGTACTCGCGCACCGTCTTCTTCCAGCAGATGAAGAGGAAGCAGACTTTCTTGCGCACGGTGCGGGTGCGGTACCGCGTCATGACGGCGTAGTGTTGGGTGAAGAACCCTGACACTTTGAACCCCACGATGACCGGCCACTCTTGACGTATGTAAGACAAGGCACTGTCACGGACCGAGTCACTGTCAGGAGTATAACAGGAAAAGTTGTTAAGTGTACGTACGGTATGATTTAGTCCTGTTCATTTCACTCAGTTTTGAGTTCGAATGCCTGACTCACCAGTCAAATTCGCTGATTCAGTCACGAAGTCAGTGTGGATGGAGTGGCGCGGTTTTTCAAGTGACTGTTTGTCGGTTCAGCGGCATTTGCTTCTAAATGGTGACAACTAAACGTGACATGGCAACCAAAAAATCGTTATAATTTCGTCTCCAAGACATCTTATACAAACATTTCACAAGCTTCTCAGTTCAGGGGACGTCACCCTGACAAGCCATGACAAAACTGAATGGCCGCAGGCATAAAACTTGCGATGTGAACCGACAGATTGTTGAAGTGGTACTGCATGACGTCTGCATAATTTACAGTATTTTGACTGGGACAAAAATGCTGTCTGAGGATTTCTGACAGTCCTGTCATCATTCTGATCCGTCATTTTGCAGGAGGAGTTGTCATGGTTTGAAAATGTCCAACAATGAGCTAGCCTACAAAGGTTCAGCCTATCGTTGTGCGCACAAACTATGTATGACAATGCTCTGCTGCAATTCACCAATCTTGTGGAAAGAGTCTATCATGGGAGACGAGTGGAACTGAACAAAACTGATAGTCGGAATGTGCCGGGTAGCGGCCGCGCAACTTGCAATGAGGTTGCATAAAGGCAAGGCCTTGGACTGAGAAGGCATGGGGCGTTCGACATACACAGCCTATGGACTAATTAAGCTGAACCTGCAAGTGCTTTTTGCTGTACAGTTCTGTGCGCAGTTTACTCGAGTCCCGGGAGAGGTGGATTTTTTCGGCTTCGTACTGTACATACAAATTCATCCTGCAGATTTTGTCGTAACACCCATCGCCCACACGCTCATCTCAACCTCCAACCCCCCCCCCCCCCCCCCCCGCCACGAAGATGAGCGACAGATACTCACGGTTAGTGAAATCATATTTTTCAATCAATCAATCAATCAATCAATCAATCAATCAATCAATCAATCAATCAATACTTTATTAATCCCTTCCGGGAAATTAAATGTCTGCCCGTGACATACAAACAGGACATTAAAGAGTTCTTAAAAGAGACATAAAACATAAAACAATTTATCACCATAATACACATTTCATAAATTATCACATATACATGTATCACAGACTATATAGAGCGAACGACACACACACACACACACACACACACACACACACACACACACACACACACACACACACACACGCACCGTGGCACGCGCGCGCCAAGTTTCAACACCAAAGCGAGTACGACGGAGACCCAATGAATGGGGAAAATTTGTGCCCGAAAAGACACCTCGCAAAGACAGTTCAGCAAGCCTGCTAAAGCGTACCTGTTTACGCCAAAGATTTGGAATAAGAAGAATGTTCTGTACTTGAGCACTATGTGTGCTTTGCTGCCCTGACGCGCCCTGTAGAACCTCTCCACATCGTCCATCCGCTTCTGCCACGTGGCGCCTTGTCCGATCACGCAGAACGTCCTGCGGACAACAGTGAAGCGAACAGGACCATGAATGGGCGTCCCGTGTTTGTCTTTGTTACTGGGGCGACGGAGAGGATTTAGCTAGGTCACTATTGTAAAGAATCGGTTGTATGGTTTGTCGTTTGGTAGTTCAAGCTGGGTCTTTTGTTTGGTTTGGTTTGGTTTGACTTGGTTTTTTTGTTTTTTGTTTTTGTTTCTCCGAGTGTCAAACCGCAGTGTGTGTGTGTGTGTGTGTGTGTGTGTGTGTGTGTGTGTGTGTGTGTGTGTGTGTGTGTGTGTGTGTGATCCACTTTCGTAAACAAAGTCACTCTGTATTATTATCTGCTGTTTGTTTGTTTGTTTGTTTGTTTGTTTGTTTGTTTGTTTGCTTGTTTCAACGCTGCAGTACACGTGTCGTGAGCTGGAATCCCCACTATGAGCAAATTAAATGCTGTATTTTTTTCCCCTCGTCCCGTAGTTGGTTTTAGCCGCATTAGTGTTCACATTCTCAACTGAGGCAACTGTATATGAAGTACCTCAAATAGCTTCTCAGCTTCACTATATATTTTTCCATTGTCTTGGTATTGTATTTTGGTGCCTGGCAGGAATTACTGCCCGTGGTCCCGTCGATTCCACACCGGTAGAGGGCCTTACTGCGGACACTTCCCCTTCCGGCATGCGCGCGGCGATCGAAGTAGCCGAAAATCTGGGCCCAGGCCACAGGGCCACATCCAACCTGTGGAACATAATGCTGACAGTGTATTTAAGGTCTTGAAACAGAGCTGCATAGACGAGTATGTAATGTGATGTTCACAGCAAAGTAGTGACGTGATTCGTTCGTCCAGGGTGCCAAACGTAACGAGTGGCCCTCGTATCAAATGAAAAGAAAATAGAGTAGAGAATGTTAATTGTCGAGTTCTGTGTGAGTGGTGTAATCTGCACGTGACTTTTATGCCCATATTTGGCTCTGAAAAGGCGCAGAAATGATTTTAACACTCTACGCTACATATTCATTTGATTTCCACACCTGACATGTTGTTGTTGTTGTTCTTCTTCTTCTTGTTGTTGTTGTTGTTGTTGTTGTCAAACTGACTATTCCCATGTTTACTAAGCCAGCTTATGTTTAGGAACAGTTTCGCGTTTGAGTGCGCCTGTACGATCTTGATGATTAGCAGAGCTCCTGATGCGACACAACGTTGTTTACACTTTGCGTGAGCGGTCGAACAGTCAGATTGCACGACTGTTGATACAATAATCTCGTTCAGCGTATTAGCCGCTTCTGTTGGCTCAGAGCCAGCATTTGAGATGATGTCACTGTGCAGGTGTCTGAGTGGCGTGATGCTAGACTCCACGATAACACGTCAGAACGATCTGTGGGCATGAAATACATACTCTACTCAGACGAAGGCTTCGAAACGGACCAGCTGACTTCTCAAAGCCTATGGACAAAGCGAGGTAAAACACCTCAGTCAGTGATGTCGCGTGAAGCATTTGGATTGCCGATGTCAGCTTTCTAATCAAAGAAATGCAGGTACGGACGTGGTATAAATAATTTTCCCAATTCGGTGCCCCCGATTACGTAAAATACACCACACTCGTTTGTCGATTTCGACCGTAAAACTGCTCGTTAAAACTCGCAGTTTTACGGTCGAAATCAACAAACTCGTGTGGTGTATTTTCCGTAATCGGGGGCACCTCATTGTGAAAACTCTATTTTTATATTTATATATATGCATGTTTGTTTGTTTTTTGTTATTGTTTTTGTTGTCCCTTTGCATATCGAGAAAATATTTCTTGAACAGATCACTGTACATTTCCATCTAAGTAATAACTGTGAGAATAAGTACACCATATAGTCTACAACCACAATGTAAATTGAAATGACGAAGTACCTGGCATTTTCCTGATTTGAACTGCTTGTAGTCTGGCATCAAAGTTGGGTCGTTGATGCTGTAGTAGGTGTAGACGGACGCACGTTTGGCACGATGGGATGGTTCCAGGGCAAACCTGATGCATAAGGAATCGTTGCAGACAACAGCGGTTTGTTGATGATGTTGTTGTCGTCGTTGTTGTTTTGTTGGACGATTTGTTTTGTTTGTTGTTGTTGTTGGTGGTGGTGGTGGTGGTGGTTTAATGTGACATGGGCTTTTTTGTTGTTGTTGTTGTAGTTGTTTATTGTTGTTGTTTGTTGTTATTTTTTTGTTTGGTTTTGTTTGGTTGGTTTTGTTGTTGTTGCTGTTTTGTTGGTGTTGTTTTGTTGTTGTTGTGTGTTATTTTTCCGGGGGGGGGGGGTTGCTGTTGTTGTTAATGATGGTAGTTGTCGTTTTTGTGTTTTGTTTTGTTTGTTTGTTGTTGTTGTTGGTTTTTTTAGGGGTGGGGGGGGGGGGGGGGGGGTCTCTCTAGACTTATCGTTGTTTGTTTTTTTGTTGTTGTTGTTGTTTTTCCCCTTCTTTGTTTCTTTCTTTTGCTGTCTTTCGTTCTTCGTTCCTTGTTTCTTTCTCTGATTTTGTATGCATTTGACTGGAAGAATGAGATATATTTTTCTGGCTAAAAATCCGTTTCTCACCCTTTAGCCTTTGCTCTGTTTTCACGGTCCGTCCCAACAACCTTAAAGTGCAGATCATGCTGAAATTCCTCCATCCCGTCACGGTTGACTGGCTCTAGGTGCACGTACACCTCGCCGTAGTCTGTCTTCCGGTACGCGTGAACTCTTCCCGACTCGTCACACACCCCAAGCACCTCGCACAGAACACGCAGGCTGACGTCACTTCCGTTGCTCGTGCCTAGGGACTGGATGTAAGTGCTTAGCATGTCAGAGGCAGGAAAGGCCGCGGGCTGGAAGGAGGAGATGATGTGAAGGTGAACGGCCGTGTCTTCGTCGTGGTCCTCGATTTCATCCTCGTCCGTGCTCTCCTCATGTCTCAGGTTTGTCCACAAGACCGTGACGTTCTGAAACAAACACACTTTTTCTGCAGGTATTTCTGTTTGACAGCCACAGAAGGTTCCGGTGGATCTACCGCCCACGGCGCTCCGGGGTGAGAGGTAACGACAGAGCAGACATCCTCGCCGGCCGGGCAAGCAATGCGGGTGGCCTGCGCCTAGGAAAATTAGAAGTGGTCAAGCGTCTGAGACACACACTGCACAAGCAAAGCCTCGGTCATCCCTCCGTCGACCGCCTGCAGAACAGAGGCGTGCAAAGAGGCAGCGATCGACCGTCGAACCCAAAAGGTCAGGACAGGGCTCGTGTGAACAAAACCAACACTGGAACAATTTCAAACATGACACTGCGAAGATTACTGAGGGATCGGGTGGCGCGTCTAGCCAGGATAAACGCGTTTAGATCTAAACGGGCATTTAACAGTAGTACTTTCCCATTCTTACGCATCCGTTTAGATTAAAACGATTTTATCCTAGCTGAACGCGCTTCGTAAATACCAGGCCAGGTAACCGTACCTCGTTGCCAAGAGGTCTTTCAGTGATGCGACCCCCAGCAAAGTCACAGGCCATGTTGAGGTCAGGTGACGGTGTCAGCAGGATGTAGCGGACGCACGTGCTGTTGGTAGAGGCGGCCTGCTGGTCCAGATCGTCTACAGGGGACGGGTCCTCACCCTGCAGGATCATGCTGTAGTCGCCTAAATAAATGAATTATTTAATCAATAACTACCACTACTACTACTACTACTACTACTACTACTACTACTGATACTACCGCTAATGATGGGCACGTCAAGCTCATTTGTTACATGGTTGGTGGGTGAAAAAGCCAACGTACTGTTTTTTTTTTTTTAATTTTTAATATCCACCTTAATCATCCTCATCCCCTCCCCCACCCCCTTGTTTGTTTTCTTTTCGTTCAAATCCGAGACTTGCGATCCCCTGCATTAACAGTCTAACTTAAATCTAGAACATTACGGGGCTATAGTATTTCTTTATCTACTCCTGCAGCAATAAAGCGTTGTATTGTCACATTCAACCTGAAACTTTAATGAAATTCGTCTGGTATTCACAAAATATTAGAGACTGCGGACACTCCCGTGTCATGGTTACCTGTGTGGTCGCCAGCAGAGATAATGGCGTGGTTGTTGTGGTTGTAGCGAATCAACCAGTAGGCGATCACATCTCCCAGGTCAGGCCGGTAAATTGGAACGGGTGATGCTGCACAGTGGAAGTCATGTATTTTTTTCTTCCTTGTACCAGTCACAAACATGTCGCCTGTCGCCATGATCTTATACCGCAGTGTTATTAGATTCAAGGTTTATTGGCATCAAACGTTCGAGTTCTTTTTAAACGGGGGGGGGGGGGGGGGGTTACGTCCTTTTCCACCACGTATGGGTGACATCAAAGATTCCGGGATTCCAACTCACGACTTGAGCATTCTGAAATCGGGCGCTCTACCATTCGGCAATCCCTACTCCCCTAAACAAGGGAGAAAGGCAGAGGGGTGAACGTGGGGGGGGGGGGGGGGGAGGAGAAGGAAGGAAAGGGGCAAACCCGAGTTTGGGGGACGATATGCTATTGCCTACGTGCAGTAGTGCAACTTTCCCTCACGTATTTTTCCATGCATGGCATCTACCGAACCCCAAACTCTATCCCAGCGCCCCAAGAAGTACCTGTGAGCTCCTTGACGTCGAGGGTCGAGTGAAGATGCAGTAAATTGTCACGTGATTCCCATGACATCATTCTCAGCCAATCCTGGGACGTTTCGTTTCCACGGCAGCTGGCCACTACCGCCAAGAGAACGGTTGCAAGGTGGAGCTTCATGCTCCAGTTCTCCGTCGTCGCTGCAAAAAAAAAAAAGAAAAACAAAGTGCGAATAAACAAAGACATTCGAGATAGGAAAGCACCCCGGAATTCACGTCATAGTGCGGATGTTCTATCAGCTCTTCCATCTTTTTTTTTTCTTTTTTTGAACTCCCTTCGAAAATCTTCGCATGTTTTTGAAGTCCGGCGATCTTCGAGCGGATACGGAAATGACCTTTTATGGCGTGCTCGTGAATATATATATAGGAACGAAAGCGTCGCTAAAGCCGAAAAGATGCGCTCAATCAGGTCAATTTGAAAGTAGGGGAAGTAAGTAAAACTGAGAGCGCTCCCTAGATCTAGGAGGTGTGTGCTTTGTATGCCATTGGACAAGTCCGCCTTGCCCTATATTGGCTACAAGCCACAATGGAGGGGGGGGGGGGGGACCTACCATCCTACCGCTGAAACGTCTAACAGATCTAAGGGTATCTCACCATTCATAGGGCCCCCATTCCCCTCCCACCAGCATATATATATATATATATATATATATATATATGTGTGTGTGTGTGTGTGTGTGTGTGTGTGTGTGTATGTGTGTGTGTGTGTGTGTGTGTGTTTAAATGAATAAGAACAAAATAGTGACAAGTTACATGTGATTTCTTCAGTGGGGCTTTATCAAAAAAAAAAAAAAAAATGTTAAACTAAATGGTGAATACACACACACACACACACACACACACACACACTCACACCGTGCACACACACACACACACACACACACACACACTGGGAGACTGCATGTTACACACTCCCTCCCCTACACACGCCAAAACAAACAATCGTGCACGCACAAATCTAAGCCCGAGCTCACATCCTTTCGACTAGCCCATAAACCACGCCCATCGCAAATCTCCCAAGGTTACCTTTCGACCTGCCCCTCCCCAGTGCCCCTCCCTCGGCCATCCCATCTCTAACCCTGAACCCACCACCTAATTCACGCACGCAAACTTACCACCATTTCTGCCCAAACAATGGCGCCTGCAAAAATGTGGCACGCGTCATCAGTTTCCCGCATACTGAAAAACAGGTGACGTGTTCGTTTCCGTAGGATATAGCCGTGACGAAATATGTTTATCTTCCCGACGTGTTTTTCAAGCAAAATTTTAAAAAGTGTCTCCGTCAGTGTTTAGAGTTCGGCTTATCTGTCAAAATCACGTTTGAGATATCCGTGTTTGAGTTAGCTATTTTTTGACAGAGTTTGGCTTATCCGAATTATAAATAGTCTTACAAAGAGGGGGGTCTGGCGGGGAATTGGTTTTGGTTTCTGTTATCCGAGTTTTTTTTTGCTTAAGCGTGTTTCGTTTAGGCGAGTGCGGCTGTAAACCATTTTAAGCGTGCCAGCAGCTTTGCGTGAGTGCCATCGAGCCAACAGATCCATTGACACTCTGAGACATACCTGTTGGTGATTACTCCTAGCCCATCTACGCGCACGTAAGAGTTTGTACTGTACTAGGTTCAGATACATGCAGAAGGCATCGGGTCAAACAGTCGCAGACGTCATAGCTATACGAGTGAAGCTGTTTCCCTCGGTAGAACGTACGGCGTGTGGATACAGGTCACAGAACACAACGCAGATGAGGCAGCTCAGTTAGGGAGAGAGAGGACCGACATTATTGAAATGAATTTCCCTTCTTTTCCTGGATTTTTTAAAATTTTTATTTGTTACAGTTTTTAAGAGTGCATCTGATGCCAATTTGAGAGAGAGAGAGTGTGTGTGTGTGTGTGTGTGTGTGTGTGTGTGTGTTGATAAATGAAGCGTGTTTGGTGTGTTGATAAATGGCAGACTTGACTTGCTGGGTGACCTATTTTTAAACATATCCTTGGGCATGCGCGGGGCATGAATAACAGAGTGCACAGTTATGATCGCGATGGGTTGGCACGGACGCCGCATCAGTAACGTATCAAAATTACGTTTTTGAGGCTTCACTTTTGGCATGCAGCTTGTCGACACACCTTGCGTCTGGAAACCACAATCTGGTTTGAAGGAAGAGTGCTGGCTGACATCAGTAGTTGCCAAAGGAACAGGAAAAGAAATGTATTCTGTGACCTACAAGCACTGCAGGCAACTGTACCGTTTTTCCCCCAAGGCTTTTCTCTGTGACCGCCACAGATTTCCATCTTCACTCCTTTCTGACACGAACATCATTTGCTACGCTCGTGTGAGGATATATCGAAGGCAAGTTCACTTTTTTGCGTGCCGGCTTGGCTAAGAGGCTGAAGGTCACCTTTTTGGTTTTTTGTTACGTGCTGGCTTGGCTAAGAGGCTGAAGGTCACATTTTTTGTTTTTTGTTGCTTGCTGGCTTGGCTAAGAGGCTGAAGGTCACCTTTTTTGGGTTTTTTTTTGTTGCGTGCTGGCTTGGCTAAGACGCTGAAGGTCACCTTTTTTGTATTTGTGTTGCGTGCTGGCTTGGCTAAGAGGCTGAAGGTCACCTTTTTTGTTTTTTGTTGCGTGCCGGCTTGGCTAAGAGGCTGAAGGTCACCTTTTTGGTTTTTTGTTGCGTGTCGGCTTGGCTAAGGGGCTGGAGGTCACCCTTTTTTGGTTGTTTTTTGTTGCGTGCCGGCTTGGCTAAGAGGCTGGAGGTCACCTTTTTTGTTTTTTTTGTTGCGTGCCGGCTTGGCTACGAGGCTGAAGGTCACCTTTTTTGTTTTTTGTTGCGTGCCGGCTTGGCTAAGAGGCTGAAGGTCACCTTTTTGTTTTTTGTTGCGTGCCGGCTTGGCTAAGAGGCTGGAGGTCACCTTTTTATTTTTTGTTGCGTGCCGGCTTGGCTAAGAGGCTGAAGGTCACCTTTTTGGGGTTTTTTTGTTGCGTGCTGGCTTGGCCAAGAGGCTTAAGGTCACTTTTTTGGCTTGCGTGCTGGCCTGGCTAGGAGGCTGAAGGAGGCCTCGCATGTGTCTGTTGTCCAGCATTACAGTCAAGTATGCTGTGGTTTGCGAACAGGTTCTGGACGACATCAAGGCGAGGTTTCTACCGCCGGACGGGGACTTCATCTCGTGGCTTGGGTCGGAAGTCAGCCAGTCCACGCCTTCAGCTGTTCTGGCCCTACCTCAACACATGGGTCGCCATGGCTTCGCACAGACTCGGCAGGTTAGACTCCCGAGTCAGTGACACCATGTAGCTGAACAAGACGCAATCTTTTTAACCTTCTTTCAATGTTTGATAACACTTGGTTGTCCTTTTTATACTGCACGGAGCGTGTGGGGACAGTGCTTGCTTGTGACTGCTTTCAACAGTAATATCTTGCTCACAACACACGCGAAGTTGCTTGCGCAACTGGATTTGCACTCACCCATTTTTGCTAAACCAACGAGGAAGGAGAAGAAATCATTCTTTTTGAATGCGTCCTGTACCAACAGTTCATAGCAGAATAAACCCTGTACCAACAGTTCATAGCAGAATAAACAACAACAAACATGAAAACTAGACAAATGGCATTCAAAGAGAAAAAAAAAGAAAAAGAAAAGAAAAAAAGGCCAGATTTGTTCTAAATTCTGAAAATATTTTATTTTTAAGCCCTCCTCGTCTCATGACAAAGCTACGAAGGACTCATCCATGAGACATCAAGGACTAATCGCAGCAAACTTCAATAACTTCATCACAGCCATATTAAACAGAATGTCTAATGAATAACGAGCACGGTATAATTAACGTTAAGTCACAGTTACTCTGAGACTTCAGCGGAGTTCAAATAAACCCATACATTCCTCTTACCCTGTCTTTCAAACGATACTTAATTACAAATCATAACAGACAATTTTTTCTTATCTCAATCACCTACAAGATAAAAAAAAACAAAAAAAAACGTCAAAATGAAACAAAGAATTGATCAATGCGGAGAAAACATGCGTTCATCCGAAAATCGACCAGAACCCTGGTGGCTATTACCTGGTATCAGTTGTTGCAAATACTATTGTACACACAAGAACGATTTGACGAAACCCGTGAACGGAACTTGGACAAGATACAGGCAAAAGGAATACTTTGCGGTCAATACTTTTTGTTTTGTTTTTCTTAATGAAAACCCGACGCCAAAATAATACTGAGCATTCGGTGTGAAATGCTGGTCAAAAGTTATCACAGAAAATTTTCGACAGAAAATACAACAGGTTTTAAAGTCACGATAAACCCATTAAATTTTAAGATAAAAGGCATACACTCTATAAATATTCTCAGATTCGTTGGCAAAAAATGAGGGCACTACTTTTAGTCAAATGAAATATGCGCAATATAAAAAAATTCTGGCGCTTGAAAACTGTATTGCAGGGAAATCAAAGATATCAACATGGACGAAAAAATCAAAGATATCAACGTGGACGGAAAATCAGAGATATCAACATGGACGGAAAATCAGAGATATCAACGTGAACGGAAATCAGAGATATCAATGTGGGCGGAAAATCAAAGTTATCAAAGTTATCAACGTGGACGGAAAAAAACCCAAACACAATGAACACAGATTCACACCTAAAAACAACAACAACAACAAAAAAACAAACAAACGTAAATCGATTTTTTTCTTATTTTGACGATCAAAGGCTGAAGACATTTCTTTCACACATCCTGTGCAAACACCACGGGAGGAAGGTGCGCCCGTATCCATCATCTTACTTCTCTAATGCTGAAGAGGTGATGTCAACCGTGAACATCCAGTGACAATTACAAATTCGTGGAACGTATAAATTATCAATACACGGAACAAAGTATCAAAATTATGCAATTTACACACCAGTCCCACTCGCACATTTGTGCACACTCTTTCTTACATGGCGTCTGATTTGGGAAAATTTCATTTGCAGCAACTGAGTAACGACAAGCAAATTTTCTTTATCTAAGTTAGCGCATTCTGAAGACACAGAGCGGAAAGGGAAACCGCCAATCACTGTACGGCAGTCCTGGCAATACTGGACCGCATCCAGTCAAGTATAATCTATATTGTTCAGCACTGAAACACTTAAAATTGCATTCTAACCCTCTCAACAACTCCATTTTAGTCCGTGTCCTTACCGAACCTCGTACGAGCCACACCAATCATTACTGCACGTACCAGGTTTGGCAGGGAAACACATGATAATATCTTGCATATCAGTATCCACGCACACGGTTCACTCGCTCGCAAAGTACCTCACACCACACGTGTACATCACTCCCACACAAACCAATCGCAGCTAGAACTGGCTCATCTTGGCTAGCTCGAACTCCGGAATGTCCAGCCCTAACCACTGCAGCAGCTCGAAGTAGGAGAAGACGAAGGCACGGTTGATGTCGTGTGAATGGTCGAGGCCAGTGGCCTCCATCCGAAGGGCACGGTTGAATTTGAGTCTTGCCTCCAGCTCGGCCTGTTTGCGGGCCATCTCTTCTGCCAGACGCCTGGCTTCCTCCATGGCCAGTTTGGCTTCCAGTTCGCGTTTTTTCCTTGGGAAAGAAGAGACGAAAGCGATTCTGAGATAACGATTCTGGTACCTTGTCTAATAACGGCGGAAGGTCACTGACATGGTGACATTGCACCTATACTACACATTATTTACAACGATGAAGAAGGAGAAGGATGACGGGGTGACTGACAGGGTTGGTGGGTGTTTGGGAATTTAACGTCCTTCTCCACCACGTAAGGGTGATATCAACGACGGGCCAACGAGAAAAAGGCCAGCACAAATAATGATTTGGCCAGAGCCGGGATTCGAACTCACGACCTGAGCATGGAGAATCCAACACTCTACAATTCGGCTATCCCGGCTCCCTTGCGTGACTGACAGAGACAAACAGCAGCATAAACTCGAAGAATGCCAAATAGAGAGAGAGAGAGAGAGAGAGAGAGAGAGAGAGAGAGAGAGAGAGCAATTAATAAGATCAAGTAAAGTTGTTTAAAATTAATGGTAAAAATCATCAGACTAATACTGGAAAAAAAAGAAGAACAAAAAGAAGAAAAACTACATAAACACAAAATGCAAAGGGATCTGCATATTCAGGAATCTTGGATATACACCCTTGATGTATCATCATGCAGCGTGGGTTCACGAACAACCACCTATCTATTCCTTTTCGCTACACTGATCGTACCATACAATCACTTTCTTTACCTTTCCTCCTCTGCTTTCCTCTCTCTTTCTTCCTGCTCTTCCTTCTTCTTCCTCTCGTACTCCAGGCGCTCCTGCTCCGCCATCTGTGACATCATGAGCTCCTCCTCCGCTCTCCTCTCTTCTTCCTCTCTTTGCTTCTGCAGTAACAGCTCTGTACAGACACGCAGCAACCAGACAGTAAAACACTGCATGTCATAATGACAAAATAACGACTACAGCAACCAGACCTGGGCCCGTATGTAAAACTCGAGGTTAATTTAACCCACGGCTACGGGCCTAACCCAGACTAGGACAAAAGAAACCAAAATACAAAATTATACAAAAAAGGAGGCGAAGAAAGGAAGAAGTAAATCCTTCTATAACGGCTCAGCCATCTTGCTGGAATGGACCCGCTTCCTGATTTAAAACAAAAAACAACAGAAAATTTAACCCTAGAGCTAGTTTAGTTTGAGGTTAGACTCTAACCCGGGGCGAAAATCCCTAACCTCAACTTCTACATGCGGAGCCTGACCAAAACAGAACACCCTGGCAAGAAGAAAACAAAATATTCTTTGTGTCAAAACACAAGTGTGTGTCCGCGTGCACGCTGACGTACGTTGCTGTTCGTGCACATTTTTGGTAAACATGCACAGTGCCCAACAAAGGAAGACATGAACGCTTTCATTAAATCGAAGCAAACAAGCAACATACGAGTTTAACGTCCTTTTCCAGCACGTATGGGTGATAACAAAGACGGGGCACGCGACAAAGGCCAGCACAAATACTTGGCCCCAACTGGAATTTAAAGACCGGAAAATGGGGGGGGGGGGGGGGGAATAAAAAAAAATCAACGAGCCCCTCACCCATTCTTATGGCCTCCTCCTCAGCCTGTTTCCTCCTCATCTCCTCCAGCTTCCTCTGGTATTCCTCCTTGGCCCTCCTCTCCCTCTCCTGTTCCATCCTCTTTCTCCTCTCCGCCTCCATTTGCTCCTGCTCCTCCAGTGACGCTTGATCCGCCTCCAGCTGCTTCCGTCTCCTGCAAACACACCCATAATGTTTCATGTGTGTACGGGGTTGAATTACTTTAAGGAAGTAAGGCACAAGTCGGGCATCCTTCTAGGAAGCGTCAGTCAAGTCAGTCAAGTACTGTACTAGTCTTAGACTATTTCGAGTGTACTGGTGCAGTTACTAGCGTAACTGCATTCCCCTCCCCCAAACAACAACAACGACAACAACCCCCCCAAAAAACAACAAACACCCCCCCCCAAAAAAAAAAAAAAAAAAAAACCCAAACAAAAACAAACAAACAAACAAACAAGCAAACAAACAAACAAACAAAAAACAAAAACCAATAACCAACCGAACAACCCCCCCAAAAAAAAAACAACCAACAAAAAAACCCTCACAAAACCCAACAGCAACAAAAAAACCCCAACCAACACACAAAAGGTTGGCTTCTGTTAGGCCTATTAAACATGGAATAATTATGATTATAATCATTATATTCATAAATCGTAGAGTATCTGGATACTCAACAGCACTGCAACGTTCACTTACATGAAAACTATCCTGTCTCTCGCAAAACTTATCAATCATTTACCTTCTCTCTTCTTCCCTCCTTCTCCTTTCTTCCTCCATTTCTCTCCTCAGTTGCTCCTGTCGTTCCTGTTCCTCCTTCTCTCTCTTCACCTGCTCCTCGCGTTCCCTCCTGCGTCTTTCCACCTCCTCTTTCCGCTTGGCTGCCGCTGCTGCACGCTTGGCTGCACGTGCCTCGCGGTTGGAGATGGACTTGAGGTTTGCATCGTCCTAGAGGCCACGTAGACAATGTATAAGAGGGATCAAAACAGTCAGCAACAAAAGTTCTCCTCAGAACGTATGACAATACGGGACGTTCTTGAACAAGACTGGTGGCGTGCTTTAGCGTAAGGTTCAAGGAAGAATGGACTAATTAACCGAAGTCTACTAGAATTTCCGATTTTTTGCTACTTCAAGTGTACTTACCACGCCTATCCGTAACAGCGTCACAATTCTGAGATTAACATGTACAGATCGTCCTCAGCATATAATCATTACACGCAGTTTCCGTGATCACAAAGACTGTGCCATGGAGAACGCCTGGCCAGATGGATCAACTTTTCAATTTTACACCTAAGACAGTAGCTGAGCACGGAAAGTCGCTTATGAGTAAGTTCTTATTTGACGTTTTACACTCTAACTTGTTCCACACGAAGTGTACAATGTAATATTGCACTGTTTTAGGCAGTGGCCTATTTTCATCGCCGTAATCATCTTATATTACAATGAAATTCGTACCTCAACAAAACACAAAACACTCGTAGAACTTTTTGTTGAAGGCAACAGCCTTGCCGAAAATCAACAGGGCTTTATGTTTGAGTGTGTGTGTGCTAATATGCAACTCAGGAAAATCTCGGGAAGTCACCAGACACTTCCATGTCAACAAGGTTAAACTTTATATGCGGCAACAGAAGTCAACTTAACTGTGTCAAAAGCTAAATTCAAGTAAACATTTTAAAAAGACAAACAAAACAAAACGAAACAAAACACACAACAAACAAAAACAACAACAACAACAAACAACTGTGATGCATCTGTCAGATGTGTGTCAAAAATGTTGTGTCACGAATAACATAAGCGAAGCGGATGGAGACACTTCTGCTGCTACGCAAGCGCACTTTCACAAGTGCCGGGTCAGGACAACATCAGGAAAGCAGTTAGATCATTCAAACTAGTGTCTCCAAGGGGTTCAAATTCGAAAAATCCCCCCCCCCCCTCCAAGGGAAACAAACATGTACTGTGTTGCTATGATAAGCGAAATGGACAAATTACACAGGCAATCAAACAATACACTAATACAATAGACAACTGCATAAACTAAAACATGAATGTGAAGCGCTTCTATTATACAACCCCTACTATTTAAAAATGCGGAAAAGCTCTTCTGTATGCAGTACATGTATACATCCGGCAATGAGCAAAATTAATTATAAGGGATTTTTTGCGGATACGTTATTTTCAATGATGATTCTAAACTACTAAAACAAATACATATTGCGTTTCTTAAAAGCTGGCATATTTTTTTGCGCAAACTAAAAAAATAACTAAGAACAGAAAGGGACAGAAGTTTCGGAGTTTGCGGCCATAAATTTAATCACAAACCCTACCGTTACATAGCTCTTGTATCTGTCAATAATTTCTTCGCAGTAAGGATAACTTACTTACTTAGGCCCCTGGCTCCAAGTGGAGCACAGGCCAACGATAAGTCACTACCTATTTCTGCATGCACACGACGTGTAAATGTGTGATCACTCCTCAGACCTTAGACAAGATTAACAGTTATCACTTTTCAGACATCAATGTAGAAAATGTATATGTAACATAATTATGAAAGACTAGTCACGTGAATTGGTTAGAAATTACATTAGTGTATATAACGGAGAGATAAAAGTTTCCTCATCCTCTCTCTGGCATGCAGTATTACCGATGTAATGAAACTTCACGTCAGTCATGTAGGAATACTGGTTTCAGGTGATGTGTGTTTCTTGTCTGAGTTTCGTCTGTTAGGAAATGTTCTGATGACCATGGTATTTCCGACTCGTATCACTTTACGAACATATACACTGCTGAGGTCAAGATGATGCAACTCTGATGTGGAACATTTTGAACCACAAAATCAAAACACGGTTCACTGAATAAAAGCCACCTAAAACTGAAGGAATCCATCGTTTTCCTCAACAGTTTCCCTCCCGCCCCTTGCCCAAATCAACAAGCAAACAGCTATTTTTGTTTTGGAGGGAAGGGTGGGGTGGGGAGGGGGATTTTATCACTATCATTTCATGAAATGAGTGTTTTGATTTTGTGGTCGATTTTGTAAATAACCAAAACACCCCAATGTGAAAATGTAAGGAAGAAAGCAAGGGAAAAGCTCGCACTGTCTTTTTTTTTTTACCTTCTTTTTCTCCTTTGTACAGTAAACAGAAACAACACAGAAAAAGGTTAAGCCTTTAAATGGAAAAAAAAGAACTCCATATGAATCGTTAATTGACAACAGCTCTGACTTTGGACTGCAACAACGAAAAAAAAAAAAAAAAAGAAAAAAAAAATTCTATACTGAAAGTAAAAGGGGTAATAACGCTTTTGCAAGCGCAGTCAGGATTTCAACCCCCTCCCCGCCCCCCTTTCACACGCACGCACGCACGCACGCACGCACGCACGCACGCACGCACGCACGCACGCACGCGCGCACGCACGCACACACACACACACACACACACACACACACACACACACACACACACACACACACACACACACACACACACACACACGCGCGTGCTTCTGTTGCGGAGGCGGTAGATCTGCAGCCGACTCAGCTTCTCCCTTCCTATCAAGTTTACCTACAAATCAAAAATACGTCGCTATGGATGTAAATAGACACATCTTTTATCTGCTGTGTTATACCTCCTTTCTTCAAGCTTACGTGTGTACATGCACAAAGACTCAAAGCAACAAAAACAAGACACCCACCTCGTCATCCTCTGGCTCTGGTTCCTCCTCTTCTTCCTCCTCCTCCTCCAGGATAACGGGTTTCTGTGGCCTCTCCGGCTCCGGGCTCGACACCTCGCGCACGATGTTGAACTCCATCTCATCATCTGTCTTCATCTCCGGGGATGACTGGAAGAAGACGTGAACCATGTTTAACGCAGGAATGAACGGGAGTGGCCACTGCGGTGATGTTGTTCGCGAGCAAAACAATTAAGAGAGGATTCGAAGGTGCGAACATGTATTATACGTCTTTACGATGCCATTAATAGGTCCTCAGGGAAATGAAGCTTAGGCCAAAAGAGAAAAATACCTGTGCTTACGGGAACCCGACCGACCCTATTTTTGGCGCCGACTCTAAACCTTTATGAAAGATTACAACAACAACAATACAACAACAACAACTAAAACAAACTCCACATGAACCGTTAACTGACAACAGCTCTGACTTTGGACTGCAACAGCGGAAAAAAAGTTATCGATACTGAAAGTAAAAGGGGTAACAACACCCCCCCCCCAAAAAAAAAAAAAAAAAAAAAAAACAACCCAAAAAAACAACAACAAACAAACAAACAAACAAACAAAAAAAAACCCCAAACAAACAAACCAACCAACCAAACAAACAAACAAAACAACAACAACAACAACAAAACAACCCCCCCAAAAAAACGAAAAACCCAAACAAACAAACAAACAACAACAAAAAAACCCTAAAACATAAAACCAAACCAAACAACAACAAGAAAAAAAAACCCGAACGTCCCGTTCGCTGCGGTTTATCTGTGTCGTCTGGAGAATGTTTTCGAGAAGGTCTCCTTACCTGGAAGGTTCTGTCTGAAGACCCTGCAGTTGTCGCCTGTCTCGGGGTGGCAGGTTGTGGGACAGGTGTGGGCTCCTTCTGCTCCTCCACAGCGGGGGCTGGAGCTGCCTCCTCCGTCTCTGGGACCACCTCCTCTTCTTTCTTCCCTTTCTTCGGTTTGCGATTCTTCTTTGTTTTAACTTTCTCTGTTTTCTTCGTGACTTTCTTCTCTTTGGTTTTAACTGCAGGTTCAAATAATGATACTGATAAATAACTTTTGTCTGAAAATTGGAGGGTTTTTTCTTCTTTTTTTGTGTGTTTGTTTTGAGCGGCATTTCAAGAAAAATGGAAACAGTGTTATAGGCTAGAACATCCATCCTCGTGTGTTCTCGTGTGTGTGTGTGTGTGTGTGTGTGTGTGTGTGTGTGTGTGTGTGTGTGTGTGTGTGTGTGTGTGTTGAACAGGCGCCGAAAGCTGAACAACCAGTGTGCGGGAAAACATCCATCTGGATTATAAATTACGCAAAAGCGTCACTTTCGTGTGTGTAAGTGATGCTTTTACTACAAATATACTGACCAGGTGGTTTAGGCTCCGTCTTGGGAAGCTGAGGTAGCTGCCCTCCATACAGACGTTTAAGTTCTTCTTTGTGGTCCACCGTTCCTACAAACAGCACCAGAAGGCATGTTAAAACCTTGTAACAAAACCTGCAGTTGGACGAAAGGACCTGGGACAGTGATAATATTTCGCTGGCCATGCGCAAGTGAAAACGTAAGCGATGCACTGCAATAAAATCAGAGGAAAACGTTGGTACATGTATATCCATCCTGTTTCGTGCTGTTAAAAACAACAACAAATTTTGTCCTGGTATACTGCAAGCCGTCTTGCTAAAGATCCTGGAATTTAAATATCATGGTCATTTATATTACACATGACGAAATGTCACTAAAATGCCACTTTTCCTGAAACTTAACACTCGACGGTTCAACGCCTGTTTGAAAAGATTATTTAACCAAAGAGTAATATATATAAGACATAAAAAGAAAGAAATGCGTCAAAACCCTAAAGAACACGTATCTGCGCTCATAATACATACATACTATTCCATAACATAGCCCAGAACAGAGTGCGATGGCGAAGGGTCGTCGATGGCCTATGCTCCATTTGGAGCCATGGGCCTTAGCAGTAGTAGTGGTAGTATTCCATAACATGCAGCAATACTGTGCAAAAGAGTGTTCAACAAACGTGGTCCACCCAAGAATCTACAGATTTGACTCTCACGTGCAAGGCCAGGCAAAGTCCAAAGCAACTCTGCACCATCGGGTTTCACTGCGCTCACCCTCTGCACTGACCCGAAATCGGCTAGCCGAGACCCGCGCCGAGACAAGTGGTACCTACGACTGAAAACACAAAAATACTCAGTGACAAGGAAAGTAGACAGTTCTGAACAACTTAATGGCCAACGTGGTATTTCACAGTGTGCACAGAAGCGCGGGTGAGTTCTGTCGCATTCACCAGCACAGTACTTTTTCAGCCTGTTGCAGAGATTATTGCCTGCATGTGTTGTCCACCGTGCATACTCAGAACCGCAGCATGCATGCAACTTCGTGCTCTGCCACGAAGAATGCGTGCTTGATGCGGCAACTCATGCAGGCAATAATCTCTGAAACAGGCTAAAATGTACTGTGCTGGTGAATGCGACGGAACTCACCGCTTCTGTGTACACTGTGAAATACCACGTTGACCACAAACTTGTTCAGAACTGTCCACTTTCCTTGTCACCAGTATTTGAGTATTTTCGTTTTTTCCTTCTTAGGTATGACGTCTCGGCGCAGGTCTCGGCTAGCCGATTTCGGGTCAGTGCAGAGGGTAAGCGCAGTGAAACCCGATGGTACAGAGTTGCGTCCAAAGAGGAGTGGAGCGCGTAACAGTACTAGCGCTCCCTCCAGTGTTCTACTCTGCTTTGTCTGTAGTGTGCGTAAGAAAGCTCGTGTTCCTGCCAGGCGTGGGACAGTGTTCGGAACGCAGCAACAAACAATTGCACATACTTTGCCTCTCGTGTGCGTGACAACTGTCCCACCCATGACGCAACAGCTCGTACTGTCCCACCCATGACGCAACAGTTTGTACTGTTCCACCCATGACGCAACAGCTCGTACTGTCCCACCCATGACGCAACAGTTTGTACTGTTCCACCCATGACGCAACAGCTAGTGCGTACTGTCCCACCCATGACGCAACAGTTCGCACTGTCCCACCCGTGACGCAACATTTCGTACTGTCCCACCTATGACGCAACAGCTCGTACTGTCCCACCCATGACGCAACAGTTTGTACTGTCCCACCCATTAAGCAACAGTTCGTACTGTTCCACCCACGACGCAACAGTTGACTGAGTTAGACATCCTTTCATGCTGCTTCGCCTCTAATGTGTGTGACAAAGACGTAATCCACGACAGACGTGCGCGTGACAAAGACAGTGTTTCTCTCCGGCGTGCAAGTGCCAACAAAATGTTTCACCAATCGTGCGCACGCTGACATGTCTCCACTGGCCAGACAAGCATTTACGTGTAGCAGTGTCGCAAGCAAGTTGTAGTGGTGTCGTATGGGGAGTGTAGTGCTCAACACATGTTTAGATACGCTGCACCACACCAGGTCTCCAAATAAACATGTCCTCACCCTCTTTACCACCACCACCACCACCACTACTGGGTGCAGCCTCTGTCGCTGCCGCACCCCCCGGGACTTTACTCTTCTCTGTAGCACCTGTCTGTTCTGTGGGTTTGGCAGAAGCCGCTGGCGTTGTCTCTGTGGGTTTGGTGGCTTTGCTTTCTCTTTCTTGCCCGCCTTTCCTTTTTTCTTGGTCGGTGAGGATTGTGACTGTTTGGGAGGCTCCTTGGGAGGTTCTTTAGGCGCTACCGAACGAGGGGAAAACAGGCTGTGTGCGTGAACTTTGAATGCGAAGCGAGTGCGAGTGGAGGATGAACTTAATGGAAAGAATGCAGACAATATCTGATCTTCTAGAATGATAATGTCTCCTGCGAGTGATCCGTGTGGGTGACAGCATAGGCCTAGAGTACAAGCGTGAATCCGAGTGCGGGAGGGAAAGAAGACAGTTGAAATCGACGGCCGAAAAAAGCATCTTCACCTTAACAGATGCACGTAATGCACATACCAATGAATGGTCATACAAATCATATCTTCTCTACCACCCGTGCCTGTTCCGATCGCACAAAACTACAGGCAGGCACTATGGTCTTCCCCTTAGCAGCCCTGAAAGTCTGACTGATTCCACACCAGCCCTTTCCTAGGGACTCAATTTTTTCACCAGCCAAACCGGAAAACATACTATCCAAACTTCAATGTTAAAACGTTACAAGTCAACAAACACATTTGGACCAGGAGGTGTCTCTGCCTCCAATGCATCCAAAGCTGACGGCTTGTTTGCTTTACATCTAGTGCGTTTCGTGAATAGATGGCAGTTTCGAACAATGATTCGCATAATTCTGATTCCAACGTAGCCAAGAGAGCTCACTCATTCTTCGGGTAGCGAACTTAACTGTCATGGTTATGATTCTGAAGGAGCGGATCGGAAAACTCACGAAACTCATTTTACAGCTATGACACTGAAAACTCGACTTCGTTGTACCGCACTCGTATCTGGCGAGTAAGTTTTTAATTTCGCTCGCTAGCATTGATTTTACACCCGCCATGGCGATTAAAATACTCGCCACTTTGAGGGATACCGTAGTCTTTAAAATACGCCATTTCAAGCAAGCAGTAACAACAATAATACGCCAAACGCGTATCACCAACCCACAACAGTTACACGAACACTCTGAAAAA
>JACVVK020000004.1:3632500-3675000 GCA_018292915.2 Batillaria attramentaria
GGATGTTCTCAGGACAAAAGAACACTGGGAAACACGACCTGAAAATCAACAAGTACAGAAAGAAACCCAGGCAGAAAACAGACATCTAAAGCATTCATGAGGTTAGTACAGGCTGACACTAACTTCAAAGCGTCTCAGGATTATGTTCGTTTGCCCGCTGCGCAAACTGCAAAACAGATTGTTCGTACAAGAGAAGACGATACATCACTACAATATGCAGTTATCAAAGCCACAACAACAACGACAAAATCATGCTGAAATTTTAACCAACATACACCAGCATGAAAATGCGAAGCTTACCTGCACCAAAACTCTTGTGGTCCAACTCAGGAAAAGTTCGTACAAATATTCATTTTGTAACTGACATGTCCAGGGATGTGCCTGAGGAGCAAGGCAGTCACCACAGAGACAGTGCTGCTCCGTGGGCAGCAAAATTACTATCGTCAACTAGAAAAAAAGAACCTAAGCGCCTATTACATCCACGGCCCTCATGCCCTCTTTCAATACGACGATAAATAATAATCGAAAGACAAAACTTACCGACGACGAACGGCTCCTCCTTGTCATTGGCCTTGGCCTTCTTTTTGGAGTCCTCGCTGTCCTCTGTCTTGCCCGTCTTGCCGCTCTTTTCGCTCTGAAGGTCAAGGTCCAGTTTCCCTGGAGACGCGTCGCCTGGCAACGAACCTGGTGGCTGGGCCTCCGCCCCTTCGGCTGGTGTCTTTGTGGTCACTGATGACGCGTCGCCATCCTAAAGATGCAGATTGTCAATTTAGTGTCTTGCAACAATGCTGTCATTCTCAATGCTTCTTCTTGCTCTGGACAGCCAAAACGGCAGAGCTGGAAGAGAAGTGATATAGCACTTTTCTCGTTGCCACATCTGACGTCACCCACAAACAGGACTGGTTGGGCTGGGGGTGAAGGTGAGTATGTGTGTGTTTGTAAGAGAGGGGGGGGGGGGGCAGGATAGACAAAAACTGCCTATTTTACCGGACGATACAAATGAAGCGTGCACACCTTATACAATTATCTGACGAGGATCCTTGACGTATATACCACATTTCACACACACACACACACACACACACACACACACACACACACACACACACACACACACACACACGCATAATTATACCCCGCGTCAGGTAAGCTGCTGACACAGCCTACCCATACAGGCAATTCAAGCGACAACCTTGACCTGTCCCTCTGCCTATCATCAAAATATAATATCGCTCCATGCTGCCAAGCAATTCACACAAGTGTCCACCGAAGACTACAGTATGTAAGTACTTGCCTTGCCCATTGACTGTAATGCCTTCTGGAACTCGTCATCTCCTTCTTCGGGAGACTGGCCGTCAGCTGCTACGCCGGGAACTCCAGGCTGCTCTGTCAGATCTGCTACTGTCCCGCCAGCAATCGAGCCTGGTTAAAAAAAAAAGAAAAAAAGACAACCACCACTGAGATACCGCAAATAATCACCGCATCTGCTAGAAGTCTGCTAAAAGAAAAATACATTTTTAAAGGTGTTCCTGCAGGTGTTATGCTGCATGTACTTTATTGGTTAATTGCGTCAGGCCGACAGTAGTGGAATTCGGAATACAGTTATACTGCTTTTCTCCTAGGATCGTGTTTCTCCTAGGATCGTGGACTTGTATGTTTTATTAGTCCTCATTCTGGGATTTTTGCTTTTCCGTATTGTTTAATGAATTCACTGAACGTGGACAAATCCGCCAATATCTGCCTCTCGGGTCGTGTTGCAGTGACTGAAGGATTTTGCCCGTGGTACCTTTAGAGTGGGTGAAGATGCGAACATGCAGTAGATCTTCTGGGACACTTTTCCCTGTCTTGGGAATGCCAGACAAAAAGTAACAGTTTTTGAAAGGTGTTCCTGCAGGTGTTAAGCTGCATGTACTTTACTGGTTATTTGCGCCACACCGAACGCTGCACTGAGGAGGATAGGTAAACAGTAAATCCTTCAATTCATGCTAGCCTCATGTACCTGGCTTGGAGCCGGCCTTCGACCTGCCCGCTCCGCGCCCTCTCTCGGACATGACCTCTGTGCCGCCATAGCTGATGACGTCGTACTCCATGTTGTCAGCCAGGGACGCGCGGTCAGCAGGGATGGAGATCTGGCGTTTCATGCCGTTTCCTTCTAACCCATTGCCACCTGGAGGAAAAATCACTTACATGTTATTGTATCCTCTGTGAAGTGTCTTCATGGACTAGCAGTCTCCATTATTTACTGGTGGTAGCAGGCTTTGCGACAATCAATGCGAAACCTAGTTTTCACATGGTGTGCACGGTGATGTCTCGAGGTCTTACTATGCATACTTGACCTTTGAAAGAAGTAAAGGACAAAGGAACCTGTGGAAAACAGTCCAGATCTTTCTTGTCCATTGATCTTAAAGACATCTCCCTATAGACGTAAAGCCAGCGACTAAAATTTGTAACTCAGTTCACAACCACCATCAAAAACTATTATGGATTTGTGACTGAAAATTTGCTCAGCACAAGGTATACCACGCCATGCGTTGTGGTAACAATTAGTTCCGTTCAGGATCGTCCAAATAATCTGTACTGTCGTAACCAACACGCCCAGTTCAAGATCAGTATTTGTCGAAGAGGCCATAACCACGATTCACCTGAAATACCACAGTAAGACAGTACCACAGTAAGTACGTTTCAAAACTACTTTACCTTTGCCGTTTGGAGCCATATAGAGATGGCCCTCGGCCACACCTCCCATCAGTTGGTTAATCTCGGCCCGTGACTTGATAACAGGTCGTCCCGTTTCCTCGTCCCGGATGATGGCGATGTCATCAGGGGTCAGTTTCTGATTGGCCAGCGCCTCCAGCAGGTCCGGGCTGATCTCGGCGTCCTCTGGGAACTGGTCAGGATCCAGACCCGCTGCCTTGGCAACTAGAGAAGAAACAGCATTGTATTTGTAATCTTCAGAGCTTGGCTAATGGCTCACCTGTACACAGTGAAATCCTGACCAAAACCTCTACCGCCATATGAAAAAGTAGTTCTCAAATCCATGCCACATACGCCCTTTACCGAATAACGTACAGTTCACGCCATCTCAACCCTCAAACGTTTCAATCTATAGGGTAAGTAATACCAGAAATTCCAACGCCTTAGAAACAACTTCTGAGAAAAAAAAAAAACAACAACTGAAAATACCTTTAACTTGCAACAATGACGGGGAATGAAACCGAACCGTTTGTGTGTGTGTGTGTGTGTGTGTGTGTGTGTGTGTGTGTGTGTGTGTGTGTGTGTGTGTGTGTGTGTGTGTGTGTGTGTTTTTACCACAACGAGTAACAAATGAGTCGGACTAACTGCTTCTGTCTCCGACAAAACTCGAATATTTAATCGTGCAAAATGTCTTCGTCGGCAGCAAAACACTGGCGTACCCGCTGTGGTAAGAGACTGGCGGATGAGATCCTTATACTCATTTGCTGAGGGCCCGGCACTGTTGGAGCGTTGCTGGGCAGTCATGATGTCATCAATGACCTCCTGGAACGACCAATGTGTGTGTGGAACGACCGCACAAGAGAGCAGTATAACCAATAGTCGGATTCACGAAGCATGACGTCAGAGTACGTCAACAGGGCAAGGTTAATCGTTGTTAAGCCAACAGTTATCAATATCGTGATAATAAATAAGTGAATATGTCCACGGGTCACTACGGTTTCTTCGCTCCTCTCCCCACCCCCTCCTTCTGATCACCGTGAAAGGAAATCACCAAAGAATACACGGGAAAAAACATACTGTGCCTTGAAGGCATTCAATACTGACTCTTGCGATAAAGTTGCTACCTAAGCTCTGCGTACACAAATCTACAATTATGTTTAGTTGACTTTAGTTGTTTTTTTTAATAATGGAATATCATCAATTAGTTTGATAATTTAATACGTGCGATTTTAAGGAGAAGAAAAAACATTGGGAGTTCTGCTAATGAATTGCCAGGGACAATGCAAAAAAAAAAAAAAAAAATCCAATTTGGAGTGTACAGCTAATCGTGAAAACGCAACACAGAGGGCAGAAATATAATAAATGACTATAGCATTTTAATTGAGACAGTGAGATCAAAACCATTACCAATATGATTTTCCCTGGACACAGATTAACAGATACGGAGTGATTACTGCAGAAACATGTTACATGGACATGCGACTAGCATGCAGAGATATACAGCTAGATACACAGACAGACTGCAATACACGAGCAGAATCTAGACCTTATTCAGACAAAAAACAAACTTGCACGAACAGTTTGTGTGTGAAAAACGTAGCCTGCACCTTTGAGCGTGCTGGACAAAAAGCAAGTGACCAACACCAACAGACAACGAAGAACTGCAGTAAACGAAGACATTAAACCTATGAGATGACAATGGAAGGTACAAGAATATTCCATATATTATTATGCGTATGCCCATAGACCCGAAAGAGATAGCATAAAAATACACTTTAGGGTTGTGTTAAAGTGAGAGGTGGACAATAGTCTGAGAAGCAGAGTATACGTTTGTTTAAGACTGTAAGTGGTCATGGATACGTGTTTTTTTTTCCTCAATATAGTGTGCGGTATTGTGCATTGTTATCATCAGTGTTTGCATTAGAGATCCGGTGCAAAAGTCTCTTCACAAACCTCAAGCAGAGTCACGCTCATCTAAAATAAAATATGTGAAAAATCAAAGGCACTGCAAAATTAGTCAGGTCTCCAATAGTGCATGATTCGTGCTCTTTCAATACGCAAAATGTGCTTTAAACAAAAAAATGGGGTCGAGGAGGTGCTGGTGACGTAGGTGCTGGGAGGTGTGGTGTGGTGGTGGTGGGCGGGGGAGAGGGGGAGGGGGGAATGGTGGGAGAGGAGGGGGTGGGGGGAGGGGGCTGAGCGATAGACTGATAATTACGCTGGTGCAGATGTGCTTTAAAGTGACGGGTGCACGGTCATGGCAAATGTCTGGCATGGGTTTCCCAGAGCGTGTGGCAAAGAGAAACACGACAGGCAGGTCTCAGACAATGTAAGATCTACATGCACGCTATCTGTGCGCATGAATATAGCAAGTTTGGAACATACGCCTAGGATGAAATGGTAGGTGCTAGAAATGAGCTGAGATGATGCATGCAAAGTTGATGAGAAGCAGGCACATGCATGCGAGCGTGCCCCCAAACCAGAACGTGCTAGCAAAAAACAACATACAGGATCTCCGACCGATTTTGTTGTGTCTCCATCCAAGGCAAAATGAAATCGACGTTAGAAACGAAAATTTAATGAAAGATACACTAGTCTTATTACTACTCTACTGACCTTATTGTTTGTTAGTGGCTCTCTTATACCTTATTATCTCTTCTTATGGTAAGAATTAGCTTTCAGATCATTGACTCTCTGGCCCTAAACTACCGGCCAATATTATGCAATTTTTATGTTTAGTACTATCAACTTGTACACTTACATGCTTATTATTTCGTCTAGCTACCACGTAGTTAAAACTATTGGCAAGAGCTAACGCTACGATTCGTCACTATTTCATGTTATTACAATTATGCTTGGAGAATTACAGTTTATAAGATCACAGGACATAACTATACGGACACGAATTATATAATAAGAACATAATTACAGACAGAGGAAACACGGTTCGAAATCGACAACAAAACCAGCATTGACTTCTCAATTCTCAACATCACATGACTACTATCAACACTACTTGTTAGCACTACCAGCAAAAAAACCCGAAATCATTATAAACGCATGTTGCCCTGATAGAGACACAACGTCACTGGTGGATTCCCTATGATCGTGGCCAGTCACTGGCTTCCTTACAGCTCTTGCGGCATCTTGCACAGACTGACTGCGCGAAATGTTGCGCGTGGGATGAGCATCCATCCACATATCCGCTGCATACTACGAAAAGTTTGTAGAACAAAAATATGAGAAAGAATGTTTTCATCTTTAATCTGAATACAAGTTCTGTTCACAGCTAGTTCCATGGATCATTGTGAAGTGGTTATAATGATGATGGTAAAGTTATCTTGAATGCCTAGGCGTCTCTCTCTCTCTCTCTCTCTCACACACACACACACACACACACACACACACACACACACACACACACACACACACACACACACACACACACACACACACACACACACACACACGACCCAATACCCCTGTGCTGAGTTCCCACCGAGTTACTATCTAAAGTGCACTGCACCACTGCATTGAAACAACAGTATATTATTACGAGTTTTACACTGTGGGAGAGAGATTGAGAGAGAGAACATTGACTTACCCTAACGTCAGTCTCCAAATCCTGGCCGGCCCGGTCATGGCTGAGTACACTATCTGCGATACGCTTCGCGTGTTCGGTCAAAGTGTCAATGATGTCCTGCTCTGTTACGCTTGACCGACCTTGGGACGCTTTTGAAACAAAAATTAACAAAATTCAAAATTGTTACGATGAGAATCTACACCAGCAGATCACATATCCTTCCATAATCAAATATTTGATGTAATAGCAAACAGCTGCCCGTCATTGTTCGCTACTATGTATGTTTATTGTTAAAGAAGGTAGAGCGAGTTACGCTCAGGCAATCACTTTGCAAACTAGACAAAAAACAAACAAACAAAAAAAAACCCCAAAACAAAACAATACTAATAAGAGGGTTGCTTATGTAGTATACACTATAATGCTTCGTCAAAAACAACTCGTATTAGGAGAGGGAGAGAGAGAGAGAGAGAGAGAGAGAGAGAGAGAGGAAGAGCAAGTTGCATTTTTAACGAAGGCATGCTGTAAGCAAACCCAACAGACCAAGCAACATCTCTGCGAATAAACGCACCCTTCGGGTTTATGAAATGCATAAAAGGCAACTGCACAGCAGCTTAAGGTAATTGTATATGCGCATGACAAACAGTCGTATGAGCTACCATGCTGCAATAGGTGGCGAAAAGAGGTCAGCGATAATTTAACCTCAGCAGGAAAGCTCACACGTCAAACATATAGCACGTTAAATTTGCGTCGAGGAAAGCTGCTTTGGACAGCGCAATGAGGCGTTGCTCATGCCCACATATCAACAAAAATATCAATTATGTGAACACAAACTACAGCTAAAGTGTGTAAATCATACGACGCGTTTGCCCCAAAACACACGTAAGGCCAATACAATATAAATTCACGAGTAAGTAATGAGTTTGCTGTGGTGTTAGTAACTCAAGTCAGCTACGGTTATCACACATCATGATTCAGATACTTGATCTCATCTTACCTTAAGGTAAGGTAAGAAAACGTTCTTTCGAGTCAGTGACTTTGACAACAGTCACCACACACCATTAAAACACTGTAAGATTGGTTAACAAAATGCAGTTAGACCAAAAAAAAAATCGAGATATTTGAAGCGTGAATATTACAGTGTAATTGTATTCAGATTCGGTGACATGGCTGAACATTTATGAAACTGCCATGATCACAATGCATCAAACAAACGTGCGATACGAACATCAACATCTCTCAGTCTCACACTGTAATTCAGCGTGCAATATTAAAAGTTATCATCACCTCTCTTACAGATATTAAAGATTTACACCACTCTTTGTGCCGAAGAACCACTCTGTGTGCACAGACAGGAGCACAACCACACCGTCACTACCTGTCCTCTCCGGTTCTTCCGTCACAGACTCTGGTAACGTCATCCTGGTTCTGTGTCCCTGTGTAGGGGAGGATGGAGGCGACAGTAACTGTGTCCCTTCAATAGACAGCGGACCGCCATGTGTAGGCGGCTCCTCCCCGGACACCCTGGCCTCTGTCTCTGTGGCCGAGGACGGCGTGGACGGAGGCTTGAAGTCGTCCAGCGGAACGTCCGATCCTGCGTCAGATGCCTCGGGTCCGTCGTCAGCCCATGGATTATCAACCGCCTCTTCCTCTTCTTCCCCAGGTGGTGGAGTCCGAAGCTTTGCCTCTGAAAGCCTGGTGCTGGTGGAGCGCGAGTGATCTTTGTTACGGCTCTTTGAAAGCGTGCGCTGGGACAGTTTGCTGCTGGGACCGCGCGACTTGTCTCCTTTGGAGTCCCTCCTTGAGTCGCTCTGAGCAGACGGGGCTGAGGATTTTGAGCCCGGTTCCTTGGACGCTGCCCTGCTGGTCTGTGACGGTCCACGCGACGTTGTCTTGCTGCCTTTGCCTGAGGCCTTGGATTTGACATGCGGGGAGGCTCCAGTTTGTGGTGACGCCTCTGTCCCTGGAGAAGCTTCAGTTCCCGCTTTACTGGCCGCTTTTTGAGTCCTTGACGGACCTCGAGATCTGGATGGGCTTCGGGCGGACTCCTCCTCCACATGCTTTTCCAGAAGATCGCCGACAGTACTCTCTTTGGTCTCAACCTGACTCGCTTCGGTTACGGTTGTCTCTTCCCTGATCATGCTCTGCACTTTCTCGAGCTCAGACTGAGGATGATCAACGGCGCCTGCTGCTTCGCCGAGTCCCGAGCCCGATCTGCTGGTGGCTCTCATGCTGGAGGCCGCGCGGCTCTTTCCCGCCTTGCTGCTGCTCTTCCTGCTCTCTACCCCAGCTGCCTCTGCGGTCTGCGCTCGGGTGGGCGGTTGGGACGGCTGCTGATCTGCCGAGCTGGCCATACGACTAGGAGCGGCGCTGCTCTTCTGTGAGACGTGAGATTCTTCTGGGACGATGTCCAGCACGTCTTTGCCTCCAGGCGCTGCGGGCCACTGGTCTTCGCCTTCTCTTTCAGTCTCTTCTTTGGACATTCGGCCTTGCGATCCGGCCGATCTCCGAGGCGTGCTGGTAAGAAGGTGAGGTGTGTTGCCGGGGCTGGACGAATCCGTTTGCATGGCCACGGACCTAGATCTCGGAGTCCCAGCGTCGTCCTCTCTGTTATCTTCATCTATGTCCACTCCCTCCGTGTCGACGGACGCTGGGGTCGGCCGCGGTCCAGGCTCCACAGGGGTGGGAACGAAACCGGGAGTCAGCATCGTTGCCCCAGGAGCTGGCATCTTGCCCCCGGGGGTTGTCCCAGCCCCTGCAGCACCTGGGGTCAACCTTGAAGCCCTTGGGGTGGCGGTCTTGTTCGTGGGAGGGCGTGGAGTCTGGCCTTGCGCCAGAGCCTCCTGTGTGTGTTCTCGGCTCCCGTACATGGTGGTGACTTCCTCCTCCTCAGGCCGCTCGGTGATGCGCGCCCAACGATCGTTCTCGTCGTCATCCTCAACGGACACTGCGCCGTCCTCCTGGGATCTGTCGTGCTCGGCGGTGGACACTGATGACTTCATGCCTGGGTGACCGGGCATTCAACATCAAAACATCATCATCATCTCCCAGCCCCCCCCCCCCTCTCAAACAATCATCTAAAATACGATTCATTAACTGTAAACTATGACTAGCGAGTAGACACTGATCTTGCCGTATGAAAATTAACCTTCCCTTTTTCCCCCCGTGTCATAATGAAATGATTATTCAAAATACACTGTCAACGCTTCAGAACGAGTAGACACTGACGATGACACATCAAAGTGTCCTCTACCGTTTGGCCTGCGTGATAGTTTTAAAGGTAATCTTCAAAAAACGCATTATCCATTATAGGAGCTCTCGCTGTAAATGAAAGAAAAATTCTCTGAGATTCTCAGCATTAGACGCTGACAAGCATCTGGAGCTAGGCATTGAAATGTAAAAAAGTGAAACATTATCAGTTTTCATCCTTCATGAAGCCACAATGGGTAACAAAATTATGTATTTTTGATCTTGATAATTAAGTTGTAAAAAGCGCATTAAATCACAGCGGACGACAAATATTGTTAGCAAAAACAAACAAACGAACAAACAAACAAAAAAACCCATGACGGTCACACAGTCAAAACGTCCCAAAACAAGTCTCAATGAGGTACTGCACATCAAAACAAGCTCTTTACAAACGATTTTGTCAGAGCAGTTCACGTTAAACATGAAATTAAGAAGCCATGCATTGTCACAAAAAAGTGTCAAAGTTAGTTTTGTCAATACGCGCTTGGAGTCCAGATCCCCCCCCCCCCCCCCCAAAAAAAAAAAAAAAAAAAATCTTCCACTGAATCAGTAAAATGGCTGAACAAAATCCTTCCGTAGCAGCACGGTATTACTGTGTATCGAAACGTATACTCTTAATTTCCAAAGTGCTTCTTCGAGTACCTTGTATACGTCTCACAAAAGTAAATACTCAACATGAACATAATACCCTAGTCTAACCAGGTATTCCATCTTCTACAGTGGGAACTGACTTTAAAATTTTCAGTGTTTCTCACAAGAATCAACCGATTATCGAATGAATGGCAAGCCCATAGCTCCTTCATTGTAGAATCCGCTGAACAGAATGTACAAAACAGTCTAGAAAGGTTAGACACAGCTTAAAACACGACACATACGGTCAGAAAACAAACTAAACGTCACATTTCCACATCTTGGACATGGTCAGTTCACACTGAAACACCCATTTCAAAACGACAGCAGCCACGAGGGGCATTCTGAAAGTCGTGCGACTTGGGACATGAAAGATACAGCACAAGGACACGTCAACCGTCATAAGAAAAAAAAGGCTTAAGCGCCACGGATTTAATATGCGCTTAGGACCTTTTCCCCAGATGGCAGCAGACATGTCGTAAGACGGTAATTTGTCTCAAGTCTCATGACATGCAGAGTGCCCCTCGTACCTCCGTTACCGGACAGCCCGGGCAGACTACGGACGCTGCCCGCTTTCACCAAACCAAACTCGCTCTCTCCCTCCTCCCCGCGCGCTGCATAGCTCCAGCTATGTATGGACATAGTGGCGTCAATGTCTCCACTCTTGTAATCTATCTCTGTGGGGCAAGATTTGAAAGACGAGACAGAAGATTAAGCATCGGAGAAAAACCAAAGACACAGTCGCAGTCTCATTACTGGCTTGAGAGATGGATGAGAATATTCCATGCGACATGTACTTACCTGCCTTGCGCTTGTATTGATTAGCGTTGCGAAACACACGAGTGAGGTATAAATACATGACATGCATGCAAAGTGAACGACACTCATTCCCATGTCCAGATTTGCTGCAGCTGATTAGTAAAGTACATGCTTTATTGTTTCACACGGGTAGCACTAAATGGAAGATTCGTGCAAATTGACAGGGGGAAAGCCAATACCACCACCAAATAACACGACAACAACAAAGCAATCAATCAATTTTTCTTGTGGAAAGCAGGTTTTTGTCCTGTTTCCCAGGACATTTTATTGGTATCAGGAAGGGTCTAAGCTCCAATCAGATTCATAGCGCTTGGACCACGTTTCCAGACGACCGTATTCTTTTTTCTCTCTGTTGCAACGTCCTCTTCTTTGCAGACCAGTATAATCGAGTTTCAATTCAGTAAAAAACAAAACAAAAACAAAACAAAACAAACAACAACATAAATCATATTAATAACAAGACACAATCACACAAATAAACAAACCAAACAAAAGATATAAACAAACCAAAAAAAACCCCAAACAAACAAAAGAAATAAACAAACCAAAAAAAGAAAAAAGAAAAAAGAAAAAAAAGAAGAAGAAATAAACAAAAACACTAAGAAACAAAATCAATCAAATCGACCAACGATATGACGGGCTGCTTACTTCTCAGAAAACGTACTCAGGTGATACCAACATCGTATACAAACAATGGAAAAGGTTTGAAACAATCAAAAGGGAATTGAGAAAAAAAAAGAAAAAAAAAACCCGTGCAAAATGTTTGAGAAAAACGTGCAGAGGACAAAACGTGTGTGCATATAATACGTTGTGCAGTCAATTTCAGTTTAGAATAAGATATTACGATTCCATGATCTTCCATGGTGTTAACACGCAGAACGGCCCAAAAATGCAATACCTGGAGTTAATGGTTTAATTGTAACCGTGTGTGTATTTGAACGTATGATTATACAATCCAGCCCAGCGAGTGGACTTTGGGTTAATTACAATGACTGATATAATACAGTGTGTGAGAGTACTTTAAGACAATCATCCTGTTAGCAATTTTACGTTGCGTAGTAGTATCCGAAGGAACAGTCTGAAACAGTGACTTCCCTGGTAGACGTGCAAAGCCAGCACCAGTGGTGGAAGAAAACCAGTGAATATATATGAGGCATGCGATATATATATATGGTCCGAATAGATACGAGCTCAGTTGCACATTGCCAGCAATGTGCCTCAACTTACGCAAACTTGCACTGGCCAACGAATCGCTGTCAGTTTCTGAACGAGGACAGTACGAACATGCAAAACATCAGCGTGTGAAAGTGCAAAACTTTTCATTCCAATGCCAAACTATGTAGAAAATATCTACTGCTTAAGCCATTACTACAACAGGTACGTAGGTGCTAGGTGTAACGGGGTGAACCCTGAGTTCGAACTGAAAAAATTTAAACTTAACACAAAACTAACGTAATGTGCAGAACTGCATAACCGAAAAAGGAAGGGTACATGTGTGAAAGAAAACCCAAGAACAAAAACTGAAGTAACAAACTTTAAATTAAATTTGCGTCTAATGCTGAAGAGAATATTTAATAATAGAAATAGCATAAAACGTCAGCTTCTTTTGTGTAAAGACCTCAATTAAGCTGTACAGCTGTCAACTTCAAATTCAATGAAATAAGATTATACTTATCCTTTCAAAAGCAGTTATCGTCTTCCTCTGTACCCATATAAATTCCCATACTGAACTTCAGTGTTAAAATTCTTGCATTACTTTGAGTAAGCCACTGTATCCGCAGGTACTAGCATGTAAGTACGTGAGTTCAGACAAATAACGCCAACACAAATGGGCGAGATTGAATATACTCTCTGATTTTGTTAATTATACACTAGTATAAGGTTAGAGCAACCAGCAACACAATTAGTGAAAACAACTGTTAAATGTTTGACTGAAACTTAGTCTACGGCGCATCACGTTCCAAAGAACACTAATACATAATATGTTGAATATTTGTGATCTGTTCTGAAAAGAAACCAACTGCCAAGCTACATTTCAATGGTACAGAGTATGGCCGAAAGCCGGATACAGTGACAATCGTGATGCCATTTACAAAGGGAGGGTGGGTGTGGGGTTTTTTGTTTTGATTTTTTTTTTTTTTTGGTGGGGGGGGGGGGATTAACGTACAGGATGTCATGTGCAAAATGAGCGGCATTCTCTACATGATTCAAAACAGATCACAAAGTAGTTTACTACCGTAATATTACAGCTATATTTTACACAACTAGAAATGTATGAGAAGGAATAAAATATACCACATGTCAAAACTACGAACGGTCAATAAATAGTATGTTTGTTAAAATAGTACTTCAAAATATGGATGAACCAGAAGACCACAGATGCCCATACATTAGGGCTCAGTAAACTACCAATCACCAACCACGAAAGGAAAATTTGTTGTTCCTAAGACCCACTCAAACTTGTTAAATTCTATAATTCCACGCAGAGTACTAGATATCAGAGGGCTGTCAGACAATACAAGGTTGGTCCCTCGACCAATCAAAATTGTTAATTCTACAAGTCCACCCAGAGTATGGGATACTGGATCCTGATATCGGATCATTATCAGACCTCTGGATGATCTGGAATCCTTTCTGCTCTCCTTGCGGCCAATCGCTACCTTTTCCTCTTTCTCTGATTCGTCCGTGGATAGGACTATTTTGACGTCTGATGTCCCTGAGCTAACTGACACTTCAAATAGAAGCCCAAACAGGACATGTTCACATCATCATCATTAGGTACTTGCAAACACAAGAAACCTGCAAAGGCCCTTCTTTCGATAAACGTTACATGCTTTTCAGGTGCTCTATTGTCATGTGGTAAAAATGACCTAAGCGACTTCGATTTGGTAAGCGCTTGGACCCTTTTTTCCCCCCAGATGAAGGAAGCGTTCTACGCATGTAATGCAAAATCACAGAAGCGTGCAAATTTAGCTAAACGTTCAGGACGACAACTAAAATAAAACCTAAAAACTCTGCAACAGAAATTATTCAAATCATATGAAGCAGAAGAGATCATGTCAACTAGGAAATGGCGAACGATAGTACAATTTGCTGTACCTTTTCTGTGCCGTTTGAGGCTGTCTGATTTCTTGGAAGACATCGTCCGCGCTTTCCGTCCCTTGGCTGCTCTCCACTCGTCCGGCTCGTCATCCGATACACCCGACTCATCAGTCATGTTGGCTAGAAACCACAGACAGCGACACAACTAAGCTTAAAGGGCAATCTTCCATCAATTCTATGCAAATAATAATAAAACAACAACAACAACAATAATAATAACAATAATAATAATAATAATGATTTGCATGACGCCCAACCTCCTGCTGGAGCTCTGGGACCGCTTGTAAAACTCGAGGTTAATTCAACCCACGGCTTCTATAAATCCTTCTATAACGGCATAGGCACCTTGCTGGAATGGACCGCTTCCTGGTTCAAAACAAAAGACAATCGAAAATTTAACCCTAGAGCTAGATTAGTTCGAGGTTAGACTCTAACCCGGGGCTAAAAGCCCTAACCCCGACTATTACATACGGGTCCTGGGCGCCTTACAATAGCAGAGTAGCATTACAACAAACACATTACAAACAAATTACATACGCATTACATAGCCACTGAATACATTTATGTTTTGAAACTGTTTCGCTCCTGCGCCTGTACGCTCGAAATGCTCTATCTTGATGATTAGTACAGCTCTTAATGCGATACAACGCCGTTTACACTTTGGGCAGATGCCTAACTGGAGTGATGACAGACACCACCAAAAAACAGGTCAGAACGATCTGTGAGCATAAAAACGGTAGCATTATCCCCTTTAATCGCTGAATAGGGGAATCTGAATTTTCTTAGCACGCCAACAGGCAAAATAATTCAGTTTGAGTGCAACTTTGAGGTTTACCTGTATGTACAGGTGTCGACCACCACCACCAAACAAACAAACAAACAAACAAAAGAAGAAAATACAACAGACATTCCTACTGCTGAAAAAAAAGTCCTTACGGTCATGTGCAGGATGTCCAGCAACGTCGCTGATGATGCCCACGTCAACAGGCCGGGGAGGGATGACAGAGCCACCTACACTGATTATCTCCCCGTCAGGGGCCATAATCATGCTGCCTTTCAGAGACTTGGACTCGTGGCTGCCGGCAATCATACTGCGTGCTGTCATCAACAGATATTCAACACAACATAAATAAGGTTTCAAACAGAACGACAGGGAAAAAAAATGCTGAGGTGGGAATGGGCGTGGTTTGCCAGAGTTTAAGTTATTCTCGAGTATCCAAAAGAGACTCATGATTCAAGAATTCCTTCTTTCCACATTTGAGTAATGGAAGATACAATATAAATAGCATAGCACGAAGACATACTTCAGCTTAAAGGGAAGCGACACCTATTGCCAAATTGACAACACTGGACCAAAATGAAAAATGTCCAGACAGTGGGACTACAAACACCTGAAGTGTGATTTGAGAGCACAAACCCACAGAGAGAGAGAGAGAGAGAGAGAGAGAGAGGGTGGAGGGAAGGGGGGGGGGGTTGAGAGAGAGAGAGAGAGAGAGAGAGAGAGAGAGAGAGAGAGAGAGAGAGCCTGAATAGCATTGGCGTTGGTGTAAGCGGATCACTTCATTTCAAATACAACTGCGATTACAAACGTACAAGTTCGGCTTTAAGCCCCCCCCCCCCCCCCCCAAAAAAAAAAAAAAAAAAAAAGAAAAAAAAAAAGAAAAGAAAAAAAAAAAAAGAGAAATCTACGGTGGAAAAGGCGTTCAAAGAATAATTAAAGTAAAACAGCTCTTTTCATCGTTTCCAGTTGTGAACTTTCACGTGCAATGGCAGTTGAGGGTGCAGTAACGTAAATCCCCGGAACAATACAAACGAAATAAAACTGTGAATCAGGTAACAGATGCAGTCTATATGACTGTGGCTCTGTATGGAAAGATGACTGATTCCTGAACACCGTATCAGCTAATCAGTGAGATAGACTGTGCGCTGAAAATAAGATCACAGGACAAAACAAAATGCAATGATTGGTAGCTGTTTTAGGAGACTTTGTCGATCGGTGTGCGGTGCAGGCATAGAAGCTTTTGGCCAAAGAAAGTCATATTTCTCTACTATTAGAGGGTGGGTGGGTGTTTGGGGGTTTAACGTCCTTTTCCACCACATACGGGTGATATCAAAGACGGGGCAACGACGAAAGAGCCAGCACAAATATTTGGCCCCAGCCGGGATACGAACTCACTCTCTACTATTAGAAGCTGCAACGTCACAAAAAGGGTCGCAATGGCCAAAAGGAAGATCTAGATTCATTTAACAAACAGTCTTACAGCTTTGTAAGCGGCAGTTTTTCCCCCATCATGTCACTGCGAACACAGAGACTTTACACCACACAGGACCAATGACACGACAGCAATACGGCCAACACAAGAGTGAAGAAGTCCACAAAGAACAATCAGAAGACGTAGTAATGGCAGAAGGAGGAAAATGAGAAATTATTTAAAGGTAACCCATACCAGAGGACAGAGAAGTGTTCAATCACCATATTATGCAAACAGGAAAAATTGGTGAAAAAAGAGAAGAATGATACAGATTTCATTTTCGGAGGACAGACCATCTTCCGTCTGACTCCATTTGCATATGACGGACAATAACTTGGGTGTTAGTGATGCTCAGCTGGTATAGTTCGCCCGTTACGGCGTGCAAATGTATACCAGTCAATTCCGTTGATATTTCGCATGAAGTCAAGTCGTAGAACGAAGTCAGCGGCCACGTGACTTCACCTCGCCGGACCCCGGAGTACATTTGCACCCCCCCTCCCCCCCCCCCCCCCCCCCCCCCGCGTTTCAGGGATACAGTCGCACCCGTTGGTGGACGACTGGAGTTTATTTGCCCCTCCTGCGCATGACTGGTATACATTTGCACCCCCTAACGGGCGCACTATACCAACTGAGCGTTAGTGACAGAACAGAAGGAAATGATTCTTCTTCAAGAGCCCAACACCATTTCTGCAGACTTTCACCAGAGGAGATTTCTGAACGACCAAGGAACCCGACAGTAGAGGACTGCACTGCAAACAAGGGGAAGGAGCAAGACCAAGCAAACCTGCTGTTCTATGCATATGAGGCTGCCCTTCCACCAAGCGGCCATACTCCCACCCGGCCCCCAAAATGATATGCTGGGGGTGGGCGGCAGAACATGCATTGTTAGACTGCTGGTTTGAGGAACGCTCGGGGGGCTGAAATAAAACGCCTGTGCCTCTGGGGAGATCGTCTGCAAAGGAAGCATGGCATAGTGGCGATTTCTGAACCCACACCGCTCTCAGCACCAACTTGACATTCGTGTGATAAAACAACACCATGGTCAACACCAAGCAATATTTGAGACACGTTCGTTGAAATTAAGCTTCACAACACAACACAAAGTAACGCCAGTTTTCTGTTCCTTTAAAGGTTTTGGACGATAACGGTAGCTTTTCGAATTTTAACTAAGACCTTTGATGGTAAGTGTGGCATGATAACTGCTTTTTCATTATCTCTGTGCCAGTGAACACAGGATGGGTCGGTTAGCATAGACAACATTCAACGGTCGAAAAAACACACACACGCGCACGCACGCACGCGCGCGCGCACGCACACACACACACACACACACACACACACACACACACACACACACACACACACACACACACACACACACACACACACACACACACACACACACGAACAACGACAACAACAAAACATGATGTGTTGCAATTTCAGCGTCAGGATCAATTCGTACGGCTTCAACAGAGCTACCCTGAAGAGCTTAAGCACAATGGATTTGCTAAGCGTTTCGACCCTTTACCAGGTAACGACAGAGAAATATATGGCAACGACCTTTGTGTTAATTAAGTTTAAAAAATATCTCAGCAACTTACGTCCAGCCATAGGCGTTTGGCCTTTCGTTTTGCTCTTGCGCCCAGTAGACTTGCCGTGTGTTGTGGGAGAACTTTCATTGCTGATGTGATAACCACTCGCTTCAGCAACCGTGGGCGGCACTGATGCTGCACATCAGACGGAAATTTGTCAATAGGTTTACTATAGTGATGCTGCTTCTCCCTTGTCGCCACAGTAAAGCGCCGTCCATTTTTTCCCTTAATCGGTTAATGCATAAAGTAGAACTGTTTTCCAATATTGTGCGATCCCTCCCGGATGGAATGGGATCTTTAACGTCCACACCTGATATTTTTCTTGTATGTTATATATTTGTATTATGTGTTGCACTATGGTGCTTGATTACGTACACGAAGGTCAAACAGGCAACGTAGCGTCTGCACAAGAATCGTGACTGGAACAACTCTGAATAGAAAATTCCAAAACCATATAACTTTTTTTCCACCAGGGTATTCAACCGGGTACCTAAGTATCCGCACACCGGACGCCCTAATTTCTGGAGCAAAATTCCTTGTATTACAGTGACATCATCATACACGTGTGTTAAGTATATACTTACGTTCTCCCTCCGCTATGTGATGCAGGTCCGCTGTGCGGGGGGTGATGGGCTGGCGGGGCGTGGTGAGGTTGAGAGATGACTGTTGGGGGGTGGGGGGCATCACATTCACCGTCGGCATAGTCCCGCCTTCCTTGCTAGAATCCACCGTGTCTGAAACCAGAACATTTTTTTTTCGCTGGTCAAATCTCTCTGACATTCAGAGTCGTCTACATTATGCTTATACATGGATACACCTTATAACAATGGACGTTTTCCTGGTGCTTTAAGCTGCTTTAATCTTTTAAAATGAAGAATACTGCCGCACCAGTTGTTGATGGCGGCGTTCTTAGGCTGAAGAGAGCGTTGGACTTCCAACGTCGTAAGTTTGAATCCCGAGTGGGACCAAATATTTGTGGAGGCCTTTTTCTCGTTGCCCCGTCTCTGATATCACCCATGCGTGGTGGAAAAGGACGCTCAGCTAACAAACCCCTGCCCCCCTCCCTTAGGCTGAACACTCCAAGTGTCATCCCTTTGCCTGAAGGCGATGCGTGTGTGGTCGTGTTCAAGTACCGCAGTAGTAAAACAGAGTGCTAATCCAGAAGGAATATTTTCAGCAAAGACGCAGGATATAAATGACAGCTTTTTCTTGTCCGAAAGACAACCGTTTTGTTACTTTCTCAGTGATAAAATTCGTTAGTCTGCGCTGTTGCGAGTGTGTTTCTGACTTCCATTAAATTTTGTTACCATATTGATAAAATTTTAATTTACAAATGTTCTCCTTTACAAATTTACTATTTTACAAATGTATCTCAGTTCCTTTCACCTTTCTGTATGGGTGGCAGTGTAAGGAGCTGAGACGTCTCCCGACTAACGTCTTTGATGGGGGAGAGTGGGGCCTTGATGGGGGGCAGCTGCGGCACGCTGGATACTGTGGAGGAGGATGCCGACAGGTCCCTGAAGCCGGCCACTGGCACTCCACCCACATACTCCTTGTTGACCTCCTCCACACCCACGGGCCAGCTGCCCCGGGGAGTATGCGCAGCTGGTGAAAGAAGAGACAATAATAAAATTATTCGGCGATGCCAACTACTATTTTATGTTTTCTCCTTAATTTAACGCACGTTTTATAGGGTATGAAGCATTATATTCCTTGTCAACATTACTTAATTCCGCTTTGACTAACAACCTTTAAGTTCATAGCAAATACAGTAGTGGTAAAGCTCATGGTACAGACAAGCACGCGTTAACTGTGTCAGTACTTCCATGTTGACAACATTGTTGTGCAAGCTTCTCACGTTGTAATTTCCCATTTCGAAATTTTACTCCCTTACAGACTTTTCAGAGGTTATATTCTGTACTCTTGAAGAAAATGTAATCTGCACAACAACGGTATATTCAATTCCGTTCAATCCACTCCAGTTTAATTTACTACTGGTGTATGACAGATTCTTCAGTTGTTACAACTACTCATATCCTGTACTTGTAGCACTGATAACGAATGCAGTTAGACGTCACTTGCAAAATATCACCAGCGACACAAATACTTCAAAGTTTCAAATCAATCTAGAAGGTCGACGTGAACTGAAAACTTGAGCAATCTGTATACACACAGACAAGTTCCTGCATTTTAAGCAAAACGTATTCTTAGTGCAGTGGTACCCAATGCTGAAGCAGTAAAGATCAAAATACAAGTGCAACGAGCGTCACTCTACTGTAACTTGTAAACGGAATGAAAGTGTAACCTACACATCCACTATTCATCGACAAAACAATATCAGCAAAACTGAAACCGCACTACATTCCAGCGTAGTTTAGTTTAACTGGCATGGCATTCGGCTTGCCATTCTCTAAATATCGGTGTCTGAAAATATCAGTGACAGGTTTAGGGCATATAAGGACTAGCATTACCCAATAAATCCAAAAATAAAAATCTGACTTACCCCCAGTTCCTTTGACAGCATGACGAGGCACCGCACTGCCTTTGAAGGATCCAGTGTGTTCCGAGCTGTGACTGTGATTGTCAAAATCCGGCAGGTCGGCTCCTAGTGTGTACGGACCACGATGAGTGTCCAGCAAGGACTGTAACATATAAAGAAACCACGAATTATCACCTAGGAGTCACTTCACTTAAGCATTTTCATTTTCGCGTCAGCCAAATTTGGAGCTGCACGCCTGAAAGCTGAAAGACATTGCCGAAGACAGGTACAGACAATGAGTAAAAATTGCAAGTTCCCTGTGAACTTCTGGCTGAGACACTGAACGGTTCATACAAATGACTTACTTCAAAACAAATGACACATAGAAGCGCTCATAACAGTATCCACATATCTTTGCTATGCAAATCTCTCTCACCCAAAACACTTCTAGCACAGTTGTGTTGCAATCTGACACTACGACAGTATTCTGCGAAACACATTGTCCTTCACGTCTCAGTATCAAAATTCATAAACACGCGGTACAAAACTACAAACAACGGAACGCAGAGTCATGTTGGTCCTTCCCCCATACAATTTATTTCTATCCACCCGAATCCCCCACTCCCCAGCCCCGTTCGCCCCGCCTACACCATCCCGTCCTCCCAAATAAGATCTGGAACTCGCCCATGCGCGTAACGATGTACCTGCCGTATGTCTAATATAGCGGCAAACGTTGAACTTTAACAAGAAAGGACAAATGCTGCATACCACGAGGTGAGTTAGTATGGCACTGTCTAACACCTCTTCCCGTCCAAGTAAACCAGAGCCAAGTCTCCTCAGTCGCAGACTCTCATCTCTTTTCATACGCAGCAGGTAATGGTTCTTTGAACGGTATTTCCTTTTGTGTGGCCTGGGGATGATACTTGACACTTGAACCGCCTTTATAGGCGGTAACACTGTCAAACCCATAATGGCTTGAAGTTAACACACTGTCGCACAGCCCCTTGTGTCCAAGACGCGTCAGTGAATGCGCAGAGCTACTAACGAGTTCGTTCAAAATGGTTAACAGCACTTCTGCAATGTCACACCTTTTATTTTAGAAAATAATGTCACCATAAATGCGCAAAAGGCAGTCCTGCTTGAAACAAAATCTCCTGGAAGCGGATTTCCTAGAAAAAGCGAGCTTGCAACTCTGCAACTCCTGCTGGGCTGCTGGTCTAGCCTTTCCTGTGCACCTGTGAAAACCACTCTCTTTAAGAGTGCAAAGCTCTCTTCGCGATTACCCGGCAAAACAGAACACTCGGGCCATTCCAGCAGACCATCTGAACGGTTTGAACGCAATGACACACAAGCCACAAGCTGGTCGCGAGTTCTTGGATCAATATTGCACTTGACTCCTCAAGCACTGCAAACATTACGAAGATTTTGTTGCAAATTTGCGACCCGGGACCTCATCAGGTGGCATTTAAGGAAGCCTTGATTTGCCTTGGGGAAAAAAAAGGAGAAAAAACTACACCTTACTAATTTGACTTTGGAGAGCTACAAGAACATACAAAGCCCAATGTCGTACAGAGAAGATAGCACACACGCTTAATATCATGCAGACACATAATATCGCATATAAGCTTAATGTCGCTCCATTGTCTGCCGCTCTAAAAGCCATACAAAGGCCATCTGCGATGAGGTACCTTTGAAAAGGGCCCCCTCCTAGTCCCAGCTTAATCTACACTACAATACAACGCCTGTAAAATTAGTTTCATTACAGTCGTGCACAGACACGAATCTTTGTTTAGTCAGTGTTAGCAACGCAGTCTTTCCTAACTCGTTATACAACACACTCGGTTCTGCACAAGCACTGAACCACGGAATCCGAATACGACAGATACAGGATTATACGCCGGTTGCCAACAACAGACCGCAGCATCAACGTGAGACAGAAAAAGAGTTCAAGGAGATTATGTTTCTTATTCCGTGTAAAAGAACGCCATGGCAATCTGATCGATACACGGATGTACGCGCTAGGTGTTCAAAAGCGATTTACCTCTATCTGGCAAAAGGCCTAAGCATCATGTATGTAACAGGTACTTAGGCCCTTTTCCAGAGGACGGTAACGATCTATTGCGATCGCTGAATTGCCCTGAGAAGGAAAAAAGAAAAAAAATCAATTATTTTCAATTGAAATACTGTAAAGATCGACACAACGTCTCTTTTAAATGCCACCGCAGATGGACCTGAAACGTAAATTTGCACGTCAATAGGTTCTTAAAAGTTTCTTTCCACAGCATTGCAAATCGAATTAGTTTTGGAACAGTAAAAATCCAGACAGCCTCCACGGAAGCACTGCATGCAACAAGCTATGAAATGATGAATCTGTCTTGAACACCATCTAATTCCCGTTTCACATCCTTGAGGTCCCGACTGGCTTTTAGGTACTTCTTCTGGCCAGTAATTGATGTATACGGATCAGCAAAACGTTGAACGTCTTACAGATAAGCCTTGTGAACACTGGCTTCCATCAGCGTCGCGTTTAGTTTTTCGCACGTCAAATCGCGAGCGAGAAGGAATGGTAATTGAAAACTCCAAGCACAGTCGCAACTCCTTCGTCGAAATACACAAAACACAAACACCACGTACAATATATACCGTTGCACAAATGAAACGTTCACTGTACACCGGTTCGAAAATGCGGGATCAGAATACGTATAAAACGACAATGAACTTGCTGCTTTCAATGGGCAATGCCTAGCACCACCGCGAGACCAAACTATCCAGTAATCCCACCTTTCCTTAGGTCCGTGCGATGAATTCAGAAATTATTCAAAACTAATGACTTATCCTGACCTCCGCCCCTAACGAGAGGGGCTTTCCACGTCAAGAACTTTATTTTTTCTCGCAGACGCAAAAGGCTGTAATCTCTATCCCTGCGCGAAGCCATTAAGGGATTACTGCACAAAGAAGTCCTGCTGATTGGAGAACGGTCAACGATCGCAGCATTTTGTCCGCCCTGAAACACTCTCTCCTTTCTCCCTTCACGTCTTCATCACATAAATCACACGACTGGAGGGGGGGCTGGAAAACTTTCCGATCGCGCTCCCAAACTTCGATAAGCCTTTGGCAAGCCATGACCAGCATAGTTTCCTTGGCCCGGAGCGTGCGATAGAAAAGCCATCGACTACGGCTCTTGTCGCGAGGAGGGTAAGGCTAAACTGAGCCCCGGCAACGTCCACATGTTTCCAAAAAGATTGCCTTTGGACGGCCGCAACGCCAATTCAAACATGACCCCTGGTGCTTGATCAGAGCTCCGATCCAAGTGCCTCGCCTCTCCCGGGGTGGGGTTTCTTTCGCCTGTCGCCCTCCTTAACTTCTCTTGAAGCTTGTCAGGTACTAGTAACACGTAGTTACTAAACCCTAACGGGGGTAACAGATTGCAGGAAGGGGTCGATTAAGCCCCTCCACCGCTACACGTATATCCCCTTCCACCGTGAAGAGAACACACGAAGTGAAACCAGGATCTCCGCCTTTTATTTCTCGGTCGATTCACATGCGATCAGACCACTGAATGCACACTGCTGGTACATTACACAAACAATACAAGCGGCTGCGCCCTCAGAACTCAGTGGCGCTTTCGTGATTCCTCCCAACACGTCATACAATACCTAATGAGACAATAAAGATACATGTAGTTCCATTCACAGCCAAGGCAACGGGCAAGGTTGTAAAACAAAGTATAGCTGCTCAGCTCGGATCAAATCACTGGGGTAGGTGTGCATTTAAACTGCGGCCGAAAAGAACCGGTCTGAAAGACCACGGTTAAGGTGAATTGTATGGCTTCATAAAGACTACTGCGAAGGACAGAGCAACCAAGTCAGCTTAGAGGTAGTGTTTCCTGGGGGGATTTCTAGTTCGGTAAAACATGGCACCTCGACTCTATGGTCAGTTCTGGAAATGGTGTGCTTGTGTGTGTGCCGATATTCGATCGTACTAGTCTATCTCACAGAGCTCTAAATTCAGGATACTGACGTTTGCTGGCCGTGCAAACGCGGAGAACTTCAACGGCCCGAAGCTTTCTTAGTCAGCCGTGTGGCAAGACTGTGGAGGACGCTGTGCGTTTCGGCTTCTGTTTGCTCGACACCAGTCTGTGTGAGGCTGGTACTGTGCCCCTGTGTACGTGGTAAATGTACAATGCTAAACACGACCAAAACAACTCCGTTTTTATTAGCGAAGGAATGTCGGACAGTGGGCATTCACTTCATATCTTCCTCTGCTGTTCAACTGGCCATGTTTTTCGTTGCTCCATCTTTGATATAACTTTAATACATTTCGTACCGCGCACAAGTATCCCACGTTTTTTTTTGTTGTTTTTTTTTTAACTCTTTTTTCGGATTTTTGCATGTATGTGAAAATCCGGCAAGATTAACGGTTCCTTGACGGCTCTTACTGCAGCAAACATGACTATAATCAAAGTGCAACACTCCCACTGAGCCAAATTCAATTTCATGCAGGCGTACATGTTTCTTTGTTTGTTGTTGTTGTTGTTGGGTTTTGGGTTTTTTTTTTTTTTTTTTTTTTTGGGGGGGGGGGGGGGGGGGTTAGTGGGACCACTGGTGCACAACCCCAAACTTACTACGTAGGAACTGAGTTAAGATCTTCCTCTGCTGCTCAACTGGCCGTAATTGTCGTTGCCCCAATTTTGATATCACCTTAACTTGGTGGAACAGGGCGTCAAACCTCCCTGCCAACCACGCCTCAGCTGCACAGACTCCTACACTGTGACCTCGTTGACCACTCTACACCTCGACAGTCTTTTAGCGCTTAACGCCCAGAGAGCAGAGCGTGACAATCTCAACACACCAGTGTCAACAATGGCCGAGGCTATGTTACTTCATTACTTCTCCAGCCACAAAACCCTTTGAAGTGCGTCCTGGGGCCAAGGCTGGGAACATTACAAGGGCCCCTGACAAGACGTTGTGAGATGTTTTGATCCAACGGTACACTATCACCTGCCACCCGGTTCGGGATCGGTGATGTCTGTCACGCGTGACTTGTTTTCTTGTGTTCAGGTGGCGTGTGAGAGTGTCATTACATTACAGAACTAATGGGCCGTCGCGGAACCGTGACCCGGGGTGGCGACATTCTTGGACGGAAAATGAAAACAGTTAAGGTTTTTATCGGTGCCGTGCACTGAGACACGTTGAATAATCTTTCGTCACAAGGACTGATACGTATCGTAAAGACTTTGTTATCTCTTTGTCCAATCTGCTGATAACACTGTTTGTCCTAAGCGACAGCACTGCGAATACTTAATTTTAGCATAATATTACGCTGAGCTCTCTCTCTCTCTCTCTCTCTCTCACACACACACACACACACACACACACACACACACACACACACACACACACACACACACACACACACACACACACACATGACCTCTCGCGCTTCCTTGCATCAACGAAACTTACAGTACTTCAATTCTTAGCAGGTGCAAATTGCCTACACGTGTCCAGGTGTCTATTACAGCCTGATATGCCTGAATGTTTGTGTCCTTTTCGTGACAAGTATAATCAACACAACTTGACCGGTATGCCAGCGTTGTGTTTTGGTGTTTGATTTATGTGTTTGCCGACCTTTTGGCCCCATCTACCTCTCCTACCAGTACAAACAATAACTTGGCGATTCCGACCCTCTTCTCTCCTACCTTGTATCCAAAAACACAGTTGTTCGCACCCGGTGTATATCACTTTTTATTTCTAGCTCTACAGAGCCGAAACTGGCACTTTCGGCCTGGCAATACTCAAACGATAGTAAATCACACATAAGGAGGGGCACTCCACGTCCCAATAAAAAGTAGCATTTCGCCGATAATGACTGCTCCCTATTGCTGAGCGGAGGGGCTTTCTAGACGTTCTGAAAGTTTTCACAGCAAACATCACACGGTCGTTTAAGTGTTAACAGTGTCACCGAGTGCAGGGGAAAAAACTGAGTCGATGAGATCAGAAAGTGTAATAAATTTGCCGCTCTTATTGAGCTAGGTTGCTGTAGCCTTTGTAAGTTTTCCTGTAAATATCCTCAATAGCAGCAAAGCTATAGTTGCGGGTGCATTCGTCTATGCAAGAAATTACATTAAACTTGCAGGTAAACGTTCCCTATAATGACGCTGAAACCACCCCCTGAATTCAATAAATAGCGTCACACCAGTCCTGTACACTGTATAGCAAGGACAGATTGTGAATACACTAAACAGCTATCGAGCCAACCGTGTACATTAACATCAGATTTTTTTTCTGACGCCTGTCAATGCAAAGGTTTTTTTTCCCCTTTTTTTTCAATTATCCCTATTGAATGTGGCTGATTAGCTGACGCCTAGCAGTGTCTGGTACAGAAGATAATTAACTATGGTCACATTAGCGAAATTCGGATCAAAAGACGTTAACAGTGTCTTTTGTGGCTAGGCTCTTACAGCCTTTTAAAAACTTTCTTTAATATCCCCAGTCAGTAGCAGCGTCGTTATACTTGCGAGTGCACTCGTCCATGCAAGAAATCAATTAAACTGCAGGTATATATTGTATACGTGCGTGTACATAGCCGTTGCGACCACCCCAGAATTCAATAGGTAACCTCATACTGCTTCCAAACGCTGTATAGCAAGGACAGGCCCTAAATAGAGTACAACAGCTATCGAGCCAACGTGTACACTAGGACCTGAAAAAAATGTTGCTCCTGAAGCAGTGAAAAATGTTTTTATTCCAGTTATTCCCACTGAATGTTGCTTATTAACTGACGCCCGGCGGTCTCCGATGCAGAAGACTATTAACCCTGGCGATCGACGCGCGTTTTGGTCGAGAGAAAGCAGCAATAGTTTTGTATGACGGCTTCACAGAGTACAGGGATCGATTTTCTCGCGCGCCCTGCGACTATGTCTCATATTTTGATAAAATGTCGCATAGAAATTTCGCTAAATGCGTCATATGTCGCACGAACATGACATCACAAGCGCACTTGACAACGCGAAGCAGAGATGCGCTGTCCGTGTCAGTCATAGAGTCTGTTACACTAATCTAATTTTAGTGATGAGGCTTACTTATCCCGCTCGCCGCGCGCGCTGCCAGGAACTCGCGCTCGAAAGAGTTGCAAAAAATATTGGCGCGTTATCAGTTTTCTCAGTTCTGCGATCGAGAGGTCCTTTTCCGTTCATAACCTGAACGTCACTGCACTTAGGAACAGGCTCTCGGCACAGACATTGTGACAGAGTGATGCGGGTGAACTTGATTGTCTCATAGAAAATGAAAATATCTCATAAAAATGACTGGTCAAGGAGACAATGTCTCATTGGCATTTTTGAGTAAATCCATCCCTGAGAGTATGTATTGTAAGTATGGTCTTATTCTTCAGGACTGTTTCCACGCCATTCTCCCTCGTATACGACATGAATCTGGCATCCTCTGAATGATAGCTGGAATGACAGCCAGCTCCATACAAAGGATTATGTCTGCCTGGTCACTGTGTGGGTGCTGGAAGCTAAAACACCATCCAACCGGTGCAGTGTGTGTGTGTGTGTGTGTGTGTGTGTGTGTGTGTGTGTGTGTGTGTGTGTGTGTGTGTGTGTGTGTGTGTGTGTCTGTCTGTGCGTACGTTATCTCATTATTCAACATTTCACGGGCTGACCCCCGCACTGGGCAAAATTGTTCATGTCTTTCCCCTGATCAATTTCACATCCGATTACCCCCCACGGAAATTCTCCCTCAAGATAAAAATAAAAATAAAAATGCGCTAATCGAAAGTTCAGCACATTAATCTTCCAACACACACACACACACACACACACACACACACACACACACACACACACACACACACACACACACAAAGTGTAACAAGCCAGATGTGCTCCCCGGTTTGTTTGACTCCGGGACACTTCTAGCCTCAAGCTGCATTGACCCGGGGCACTTCTAACCTCAAGCCGCATAGACCCGGGATACTTCTGGCTAGCCTCAAGCCGGTCTGACCAGCGGCCTTTCCAGTCTCAAGCTGCTTAGGCCCGGGGCACTTCAAGCTGGGGAGTACATCCAACATGTTACACCGCCCCCCCAAAAAAACAAAGAAACAAAAAAACAAAAAACAAAAACAAACAAACAAAAAACAAACAAACAAAAAACAAACAAACAAACAACAACCAAAAAAAAAAACAAAAAAACATTCAGTCGTTGTTCCCGTGTCATGCCTTGCATTGTTCAATCTCTGTAGGCTCATGGGCTCAGTACTATAAATCTAAATCCCACCCGCCCAGTTGACTGAGGGATTTGCTGGATTTACCAGCAGAGGGAAAATAAAACATGCACTCTACTCCGTGTCAAGATTGAGCAAATTTGCTCAACAGACCCGCGCTTATGTTGTACTTGATCGGGGCTCACTGCTATCACTGATGCTCAGCTGGTATAGTTCGCCCGTTACGGCGTGCAAATGTATACCAGTCAATTCCGTCGATATTTCGCATAAAGTCAAGTCGTAGAACGAAGTCAGCGGCCACGTGACTTCACCACGCCAGACCCCGGAGCACATTTCATTCTGCATCCCCTTCCGCGTTGCGTGGATACAGTAACCCCCGTTAGTGGACGACTGGAGTTTATTTGCCCCTCCTGCGCATGACTGGTATACATTTGCACCCCCTAGCGGGCGAACTATACCAACGGAGCATCACTGATAGGCACAGCGAGCCCTGGGCCCGCATGTAAAAGTCGGGGTTAGGGAGTTTAGCCCAAGGTTAGAGTCTAACCTCGAACTAAACTAGCTCTAGGGTTAAATTTTCTGTTGTTTTTTGTTTTAAATCAGGAAGCGGGTCCATTCCAGCAAGGTGCCTATGCCGTTATAGAAGGATTTTTGTCTTTCTTTCTTCGCTTCCTTTTCTATTTAATTTTGTTTTGGGGTTTCTTTTGTCCTAGTCTGGGTTAGGCCCGTAGCCTTGGGTTAAATTAACCTCGAGTTTTACATACGAGCCCTGATCTCAGTTGCACCACGAAAAGAGAAGCGTACCACATGCAGAGTCACTCAGAGAAGGATATTACAAAATGAGGATATATCAAACGCAGATTTCTGCTTGATATGATGCATGCCTCTGGGAAAAACATTATTCACGTTGACAGTTGCAAAAGACTTCCTAATAGGATTTTGTATTTATACTGTGCTTGAGAAAAGCCGCCCTGTAACGTGCACGGACTTGCTAGCTTTTTTTACGACTGAATTGCGAAGTGTGCCTAATTCTGCCTAAATGAAAACAAACCGCAACCAGTAGTCAAAGGCAATTTGTTAAAAATGCAGAAGTAGGTTGATATGCAACCCAACAATCAACAGCGGTAATTTTACCCTCTAGTTAAGAAATTATTTTCAACATGACACCCTGTCAAGTAGTTATTACTATAATTATGCGCTTTAATACTCGTCTCTACTACACAATTCGCGAATCGCATTTTCAGCAGCATTATACTTCACTACAATCAACAATCCACAGTTACAATTAACAGTCCTCTGACGCAAAACGTGATATGCAGGCATGATAATAAACCGATTAGAGTGTTAAAGATTACGGTCCAATAATAATAACACAGGGCAATAGCTATATAGTTCGGCCTTTACCATATAGTGCATGCCTCATACTGCCGTAAAAAGGCGTGGAGACAGTACAAACGGAGGCGCGTGAATGGGTGGGTGGGTGGGGCTGTTTTGGGAGTTTAACGTCTTGTCAAGCTTTTTAATCATATTCAGTCTGGATACGAGAAGGGTGGGGGGTCGGAGGAGAACTACAACTCAGAAAACTTTGTACAGACATTATCCGGACCTCTGCAAGGTGGTGGTGGGGAGGGGGACGTTTACAAAATAATGACAATGCAAATACCGTTCCTCCTGACCATGACAACATCCATTTCATTCTCTTGTGAAGAATGGCTATGGAAGTACGGCCCCCGAACCCTGCCTGCTACAACTGATTATCTCGTAAACCTGCGTCAACATCATTTTGCCAAGACAAACACTAATTTACTCGCACCGTTCACACCAACCGCGGTTATTCTAAGCTCTACAAATATTTGCCTTAACCGGCCAGGTAACTCAACGAATGCCTTCAGTGCCGTGTTTGGGAAATGTAGGAAAGCAGAGAAGTGATCAAGAACCCCAAAGACAAAACTACAATATCTCCTCTTGTTTGCACAGCGCGCGCCGGGTCTTTGTGGTAATAAAATCAAATAACACTTATCTGTACACGATACAGGCCCTGTAAACTCATTCACTGGTGAGACACTATCTGTAAGAGAAGTCATGGGTTCAAGGCTGAGGCTGCGTGTATGTGTGTGCTTCCGATTTTTGCATGCAGATCTTCGGCTTTGTTGTCTGACTAGAACAAAAGCCATACTTTTCGATGGGAAGTGTTAACAACGCTGTGAACGAAATGCGTTTTCAAATCATTGTTTTTCTTGATGTCTGCAAATCAAATACAAAACAAGCAATTCGGCCCACCAAAAAATATAAACTTACCTTCCTCTTACTCTTTTTCCTCCGTTTTGCCATTGGAAATAATTGTACTTTTACGTCATTTCACACTCCATTCTCTTGAAGGCACAAGAAGCGAGATTTTCCAAATACTGTCCATACTTTTTGAAGAAAAAAAAGCGGATAATAAGGAATCCAGTCACTAGACAGCGCCTTCCATTTATAAGCTTCTTTCAAAAAGCTCTTGCGCAGATCACAATGACCTCTGGCACAGTTCTTGCATACTTAAACATGTCACTGTTGCAACGTCTGCCTTGCGTATTATTACAACAGTTGATTACCACACATCTGATTATTATCCTTCTTGCAGCACGTTTTAATGGCATATAATTACATAAGCACACTATTACCACATGTATGCACGCCAGGCATGGCCACGAATAGGGTAGGTCAGGCGCGTTTTGCCCTTCGCTAAAAATCCAGTCACATACTTGCATACTTTGCTTGCAGAAGGTTTTGTAGCTTGACAGAAAATGCAGTGGGTAAGAATATTTCAGTCACTTATCCACCAAAGTCAGTATAGAAACACACTGTCTTGTACGTATTCTCCCTGCGTATCTTGCGTTTATCAAGTAGCAACGAACGACCCACACCTCCGTATCGAAAGCAACTAATCAACGAGACACAGGATACGTACTCAAGAGGATGTCGTTCCCGAACACACTGGATGATTTATTAACGCAGTATGGTAACTGTCCGGAGCCTATTATTAGTCGAAGGTGCAGTGAGAGGTCATTGGAAGTACCAAAGGAGAAGTAATTGGAGTTATTACCTGCAAGGCACCAAAAGCCTGATCAAAGTTTCATGATACGCGTTCAGTCACTGCAAGAACAAATAGAGATTCGCTGCGAGCGATGCTGTCTCACACAAACAGAACTATACGTGTCAGAAGACCGTTCACATCTACCCAAAGAAAGGGGAGCTTCCACACGCTACGCGAGCAGCCATCAAAAGTATCAGTCGTCTGTCGTTGCTGGAAGAGCGGGTCCTCTAGTGACATCCAACCACAAACTTCTCTGAAGACTAACTCTAACGGCTCTGGACTCACGCCGTCTCCTTGGCATCCTGAGTTAGGTTATGCTAGAACCGGCAGATGACACCACGATTCAGAAATCAACACACCTTAGGCCATCCTTCCTCGCTCTCACACTATTTCTGTCTTCTAGTAGCGTGTAGGCATGCTACTACTCGTGTCGGTCAGTGCAAAGTTGTGCCGGTTCCATCAATGAGTATGGCGTAAGCAGGATATAATCGAAGCGTGGCCGTCAATGATTCGTCATCTAATCCTTACTTAAGAGGGATCGGAAGCTCCTCTTCTGTCCTCCCCCATCTCCAACCGTGGGACTAGCATCCAGAGTATACAAGACAACAGCTTCTGTACGCAGGAAACCTTGCTACGGTGGGTATTATATCTTTCACCGGGTTACGTTACGACGTAAAAGCCAAGTCCAACCAAAGCACTTCGTAAAACTCTCTGCTCCAAACTGTGACCATGCACATTTCCATCTTTCTCATTAGAACGAAGAATGGCTGAGCTTTGGCCTGGACAATTTCTCTATATTTGTCATACGAGCAAAGGATATCCAACTGTCCAACAAGACAAAGGAGACACACATCTTGACCGTTCACCTACTCTAGATCACGTGTAATGTCCAGGTTGCCGGTATGCCAACTTGCGAGGAGTTGGCCTAAGCTGCCCAAAGTGGAGGCACTCTGACCTTTTTGTCTGAGACGAAAAGTAGGGCCAAGACAGTTGCGCGGCCTGCAGTGACATCATCGACGCCAGCCTATATGCTATTGCTGCCAAACAGAGCGACTGTCGTCTGTGAAAAGGGCGTAAGCTGCATAGATTTAACAGGCGCAGTCCCTTTTCTCGGATGACAATACAGAGCACCACGTTTTCTCTTCATACTCAGTGTGATTCTTAAGTGCCAAAAGCCGGAAACTAGCACGAAAAGCGGGTACATATAACTTTGTTAGCCCAGCTGGTAAAGCGTTTTGGCCTGTCCACGCTCGAGTCGGGAGTTCGAATCGTGGCTGAGAGCTTCAACTTAACTGGGCTGTTTTCTCTTTCCTCGCTGCACAGTCTTTGTGATTATCAATCTTGTGTTGGTGAAAAGGCCGTTAAACCCCCAAACAAACAAAAACAAAACAAAACAAACAAACAAATGCACATAAAAAACACCGGTATTACTGTGTGATCTCATCAAGTCAGGCGCCCGTTAACTCTGTTTTGCTCCAGGGCGATAATGAAACTTTCATTCATACCCACACTGATACATGAATAACCCATGAAAACATTTCTACGAAAACTGCTGGATGACTAATGGGGATGAGATAATGCAGTAAAATGTAGCGTTACGTCACTCAGCTGTTTCAATGCACGTGTGATTTCTAACACGTAACTATGGCCAGGCAAAGGGTCTGTGCTAATTTTGGCCGCTGGCACTAGAATCCGAGTCATGGACATTCTCAGCGTCATACTGGGTCCAAGGATCGGTCAGCTGAGCTACTGATCAGTCAATCTCTTCATTATTGATGATACTGAAGCTAAGTGGACATGAAAGCTTTCCTTTAAAGTCACAGAAAACACACCCAATTCAAGAATATCAGGATGATAATGACGACGACGATGATGATGCTATAGCACACAGTTCCAACCTGAGAGGCATGAGAACAAGGGGGAAAAATCAAGAATACCACCAATGAGAAGAATTGTACCTTCCGACTAAACACATAAACCGCCCAGCTAAATATACACATGTGCCATGCCGCTAAACTAAATATACCACCCAACAAAATACACCGACAAGAGAATATACCGCTCAATAAGTCAGTCAGCTGACTGTTATTAGTCAGCGTGAAAAGTGAGGTGTTCCCTAATTCTTAATCTGACAGCAGCCTGCCCTATAGCCGCTTTGGGAGGCATTAAAGATCCCATCAATCAATACGCTAGAGACATAGTGACATCGCACAGTGACCTTTCTGGGAGTAGCGTCACTGTATACAGAACAATCCCTTTCTGTGTGTGGATTGGCCAATACTGCAATAGGCTGGCACAAATCAGGGTTTCAAATGTTAAATGTGCACATTTTTGTGTAGCTGTGTGAATTTTCCTCTTCAGGGATTCGATGAAACAAAGACAGCACACAGGCTATTCATACTAGAAACATTGGTTCACAAACGCACAGGTGGTACAAAGGCAGCCACAGGAAATAGTTATGAAGAAGAAAACCTTCAAGCAAGTAAACATCAGTAACAACAGAGCTTGAAAATTACCGCATGCAATGTCACCCAGCATATCACCATTCACCTGTAAACTTCAGTTGCTGCACCAGCTTTCTCAACAGCTCCACAACCATCACCTACCCCCCCCCCCCCCCCCCCCACACACACACACCACCACCACTACCCAACCCAAAAAACCAAAACAAAAAATACCCTCCCCCAAAAAAACAAACAAACAAACAAACCAAAACACCCCCAACAAAACACAAAAAAACAAAACACACCACAACAAAAATGCTCCCCCCCCCCTAACACACACCATTACCATCAGGAACACACCCCCCCCCCCCCACACACACACCCTGATAGCGATCTTGGCAGAACTGGACTATGTGGGGCAGGCAAAAGGTCTCTGACAGCCAAAACTCATCAAATAAGTATACACGTAATATGATAAATGTGATGGTATGCACTCATTAAATGTTTGTATGATAAATGGTATGTGTTCATCAATATATGACAAACGGTATGCACTCACATCAACAGCCTCTCTCATGTCAAATCCAGGAACAGATTTCTGAGGTGATGCCTCTCTGCGGGGGTCGGTCAGAGCATATGATGTAGCCACACCCACCTGGTCACTCTTCATGGCCTGAGCAATGGATTCTTCAATGATTTCCTGGAAAATGGAAAATCCCAAATAAATCAGCTACATCAGGTCTGCATTTAAAATAAGAGAATAAAATTTTACTGGGTTAATAAAACTGTCAAAATACTTGTATCCATGAATATTATAGAATCCTGTTTATAATTTGGAAGGAACTTCCCTCTAGTTAAAGACACACATGACATGTTTGTATAAAATGTCTCTGGTCTAGTGTATTTTATTTCAGAGAAGAGCGGTCATGAACAAGGAAGAGTGCAGTGATCGAACCCTCACCCCTGATGTAGTCTTTGCCACTAGTCACACAGCTATTGTTGTACGCTACACAAATGCTTTACTTTATACAGGTGCAAAGTAGAGGCTTCTACCATGGTGTTGTTAATAGTAAAAGTGGAGTGACGCCACTTGCAATACAATCAGGCAAACTGTGAAAGTTGCTGCTCAAAACAAGCAAACTGCAGCATCGTAAGTACAGTAATAACAAAATGAACTAAATCATCCTGGAAATGAACACAAAGTGACATGATCAATTAGTGGAGAAAAATTATACTTACTTTCACCCATAACCTCTTGCCAGTTAAGAAAGTAAAGTACAGCAATTTCATTGACTGGATCAGATATCGCACAGGTATCTATCAGTGTTTGCATATTAACTTGACACTGGTAATTGTGTCAAACTTCTTTTTATATTTCATTTGTTTGTGAATCATTTACATTTCTCACTTTAAGTGTATGACACTGACTATAGGATTGGTAAAAGCTGTGTTTCAAATATTCATACGATGGTGGTATAGAACTGTAACACAACTGACCTCCTGTTTGGACAATGCATAGTGGACAGCACTCTTCACCAGCAGGTCCGTGATGACCTCTCTCTGGGTCTCCTTGTCCAGTGTGGCGTAGCTGACCTCTTTCTGTTCGCCATCCTTTGTTGTCCGGATGACACGAATCGACCTCATTGTGTCTGGGCGTTTCCCTTTTGGTCCCTCCCCTTCTTCTGTATCATCTTCGAAGAGAGTTCCTAAAACGTAGACCAGAGCATTGACAGCACGTACTATTCAACATATGACTGCCTCGCACAGAGGCTCTTTTCAGTGTTGACCCTGGCCAGAAGTGGAAGGCTACAGGAGAATGTTGAACATTAATTTATTGCTACTATGCAAGTTGTGTGTGAATTATCTCCATGGCATGGCATGGCATGGTGACTTCTCCTCGGCGCAGGGCTGGAGGACGAAGCAGTGAAAGCCTGCTGCCGCTAAGCGCTACTTATGTGCAAACCTCCACCCTGCTATTCACTCTGGTACGTGCGACAGTATTTCTGTTTACCACGACACCGGCCACAGCCTACTCTTCTTCGAAAGATGAACGTGGGATTTTTAGCGAGCACACTTGATGTATGTGCGTGCGTGTGTACACGAAGGCGAGACAGGCACCGTAAACGAGTCTGCACTTGGATTTGACTCGATATGGTGAGGAAAAATCCCCACCATATTCCTGCCCACCAGGGACTCGAACCAGGCAGCTCAGGATCCGAAGTCGGATGCCTTAACCACTAGACCAAATCCCCTGTCTCCAGCTATGCTAAACGTGAGCATAACAACTGTCATGTCTCTGAAAACGGAGTGTGGCTGCCCAATAGGTGGGGTTCTTGAAACTAGGCACACATGTAACCCTCTCATCCAAAGGGACAACTGTGGGAGTGTCCAGCCATGGAATGCAAGTTACAAACAACAGCAACACATGACACCATGTCATGATAAATTCTTACACACAAGTACCCCTGGTGATCCAAGTATTACAGCTGGCCAAAGAGGGAGGACACCCAATTATACATAATAAGTTCAGTCAACAATAGTATGTGATACTGCGGCTTTTCTTTGGACTCTACTGGGATTTCAGAATGTGTATGAGATGATGTAATCTTATTTTGGCTCTTTTTGAAAGCCAATAGGCATTTTCTTATTGGCTTTTTTTTTTTCAATGGATAATTTCTTTACCAAACTCTCTTCCTGGTGGAGTTCTGTAGAAGGTGTAGCCAGACAGACTGCCTGGTGTAATCAGCATGTTCTTCATCAGACGATAGGGTTGAGGCATGTTGGACAAGTCCTCATGAAACAAGTGCCTCCGCAGGTTCGGCATAAAGAGGTTGTAGTGGAACAGTGACCTCTCAGTCAGGTAACCTAAAACCATAAAAATACATGGTTGAAAAAAAACAAACAACCAACAACAACAACAAAAAAAACTAAGCATTCTGGTGTATAGTAACCAACAGAACTCAACTCTGTTCACAGCTCTACTGTTTCTAAAGACAGTGACCTCTCATGCAGTCTGGCAACAACAACAATAACAACTACACACACACACACACACACACACACACACACACACACACACACACACACACTGTCACACACACACACACACACACACACACACACACACACACACACACACACACACACACACCATGGTTAAAAAGTAAATAATTAACACAGGAGACCCCCAGGGTTAGGTAACCAAAATATTGGGCAAGAAATTAATATAAAGTCACAAGGGAAAGATACGGACCTACTTCTCTGAAGTCTGGTCACTGATTTCATGTAAACAAAATATGGGGGTGGGGGGGGGGGGAGGAGGAGGAGTTATTTGTAAGCTACAGGGAAATCTATGAATTATGGAAAGAACAGCACACAGTTCTCTAAAGCGCACTCACCTTTACTGACAACTGTCTCAAAGACTTGGTCATCCCATGTGCGAGTCCAGGTGGACAGGTACCTCTTGGCGGAGTATCCAGGGCGGATCTGGCGCTCCCACTGCTCTCGTCGCCGGTGAAGAAACTTGAGGTACATTTTGTCATGGTCTTCTTCATAGTCCTGTACACAGTGTTAACAGCAATCGATTCAGGCCAGTTCTGATTGTCAGGAATGTCAAAATCTCATTATTATATGACAGACATGTACATGTACACCCATTATTATCATATGAAAAAAATGTTTGCACTCATTATTAGTATATATATATATATGAAAAACAAAGTACATGTACACCCATTATCATTATATGGCAAAATGTTTGCACTCATTATCATTATATAATTACGAAAAATCATGTTCATGTACACTCATTATCATTGTACAGTGTATGTCAAAATGTTTGCACTCATTATCATTACCACTATCACTCATTATCATGTATGACAAAACATGTACATGTACATGTACTCCCATTATCATTATATGGCAAAATGTATGCACTCATAGTCATAACCAGTACTCATATGAATGATCAAAGTCAAATCATGTATATCACAATCACGATCATGATTATTGTGATAAATAATACTGACATTGATGATGAAAAAACAGTTGAAAATCTGTTCACTTACTCTCGATCCATATCTCAGAATGGACTTTGCAAGATCATCAACAGTCTTCAGTACAATAGCAGTTTCATCCTCTATGGAGCTATGCGTGGAGAATGTTGAGTTTGTCGGATGATGACGTCTCCTGGCATGTCGCTCGTGCGCCCGTTCTTGAGTCTTCAAAGCCATGTCCTCTGAGAATAGTAACAAAGCTCCCTTGCGTGTTGTGAATGTTTTTGGGAGTGGAATTTCAGTTTCACGTGAGGAACGAGCTGTAAGCCGCGGGCTTCCATCAGGGAAGTGGTAAGTGTTGGTAAGGGGAGGTAGGTAGTACGGCCGATCTGCTCCAAAGTTGAAATAATCCTGACGAGAAACACAGATACATAATTTAGTTAGAATCTATGAAGCACAGATAGGTGCAACTGCCCAGACAGAATGATCAGACTGGGGAATTGCTGAGGGAAAAAAAAGACTGAAACCTAGACCAGGGTACAGAGGCAGCGTCCTGTTGGGGGACCACGGGAGCAATGCCCCACTTGAGAAAAATTTTAGGGACGATTGGTTGCGATAAGAAAAAAATGGGGTGGAGAGGAGGTGGAATGGTGACATTAGGAAGATCACTCAATTGCAAACTTCATTAATTTTACATGAATCAAGCAGCCTGTTCTGCCTGCTTTAACTGACCATAACCCTTGTTGGCACATTTACCTTTCACATGCAGCATTAAATTCAGACAAATCCATGTAACATGTAATTATGAGTGCTGAGCATGCCACTCCTAGCAAATAACATAATTATATGCGTGTGTGCGGGCATGTATACATGCGCATGTGTGCGTGTGCATGTGTGTGTCTGTATGCATGTGTGCATGTGTGTTAGTGTGTGTGTGTGTGTGTACAGCTAAGGCACACAAGCAAACACTCAATTATGCCCTGAAGTCCACTGCAAGTGTGAGTGTGAGTGTGTGTGTACAGCAAAGGCACACACACACACACACACACACACACACACACACACACACACACACACACACACACACACTCAATTAACTCCTAATACAACTGTCCCAAAGTCCATATCAACCCATTCTAATTTATACCAAATCCTTGTTCCTCTATGTCAACTATGTTCACAGATCAAAAGTTTCCCCGCAATCAATAACCAAACACGCAAACACGCACCTCACAATGCCTCTGTTATCAGATCCATCAACCAGATTGTTCTGTCAACATTGTGCCAGGCAAACGTTTTTCTTTCTCTCTGCCACCACAGTGGAGGCTAACATTGATTTTATTCCCTGCAGCTTCACCTGCCTATGATTTAATAGTCTCTGAATAATTCCGGTCAGTTAGCCAGGAAGCGAGGTTGGCAAGCAATAAGCTGCAACCTGAGTCAGCTACTCAGTTACTGTTGTGTCGGAGGGTAATATGATAATAGATGCACTGAAACTTGGAAATAACATTACCATTTGCTCAGTAGTATTGGTGATATTGCATTTTGTTGTATTAGAGGGTAATATCATATATGTATTCGCCTTGTTTGATACATGCACTGACACTTGTAAACTGCACTACTATTGCTAAGTACTGACGCTTACTTGGTTTTTTTTTTGCTGTATTAGATTAATATGTGTTTTCATGTGATGATAAATTCACTGAAACTTAGAAATAACAGTAGTCTTGCTCAGTGGTAATATTTTGTATGTTCACACACAAGCATAATACATGTAGCATTGGTTATCTTGGTTTTTGTTGCATTAGAGTAATATCATGGGTTTTCATATGTTATGCCTGATGCACTGGCACTTAGAAATAACACTACTATCGATCAGTATTGATATCATATGTGTGTGTGTGTGTGTGTGTGTGTGTGTGTGTGTGTGTGTGTGTGTGTGTGACAACAGATGCACAAAAAGTACTACACTACTTTTGCACTGTACTGATGTTTCTGTTGCATTGATCCAATAAAACTATTCTACTGGAAGCAGTCTGCACATTGCAGTACGGCCACTCCTAAGGACAGCTTGTCTGGGTGACAATTAGGCAAACTTCATGTACATTTCTCGTAATGTGTGTACTGTAATGTGTATAAGTCAGTAAAAACAAGGCCTAGTTTTTATGACTACTCTGGGTCTGACATTTTGATACCTTTATCTAATGGTGAATTAGTGAGCTCATCATTTCTCTTACGAAGTGGGTGGGGTGGGTGTTTGAGAGTTAACATCCTTTTCCACCATGTATGGGTGGTAATCAAAGACGGGGAAAAAGAACATTTAGAACAAATGTCCAATACCTTTAAGGTCCGACAGGATATTTTGTCCTATTATAGTTCCCACTGGTATAAAGCCCTGAAACAGTAACATACACTTCTACTTGGGTAACCGCACTGGTTGCATGGTGTCAGCAGAGGTTAGTCGAAACTTACCGAGGGTTCTAGAAACACTTCCACTTTTTCGTGTCCATTTTTCTGCACCTCCCCAACGCCTCGGCTGAGGAGGGACAGGTTGAGAGCACCTGGTCCGGACATGACGGCACCCTCCAAGTAGACGTAGCCCTCTTTCTGTGCCTTCCTTTCCTAAGTCACAATCGGTCGCGCATGAGGTAACACATACGGCACAACACAGAACTCACTGAACAATTCACATCACGCTCACTGTCCCCGAATGTAGAATTTCGCCTCACCGGCGTATAAACTGCCCTGTATAGATGCAGCCGTTGTGCTGTGGTTCTGTTTATCTTCAAAGGCACCGCGTGACAGGGCTAGGGGCGACCCCTTCGCCTTCAAAGCAAACTTTCTGATAGTCGCCACAGAGGTCCGACCGCCATGTTGTTTGTCGTTGCTGGGTGCATCTGACGTCACCGAAAAGAGCGAAAGGGAGCCAAAAAGTTCGCAAGATAAACTTTAACCTTCGAGAAACAATTCACACGGAATATCCACTACATTTACCTCGCAGTTATTTAGGTCACGATCAATCGCCGAACTGCAGTTAATTTCAGCGATAAAACGTACGCAGCAGATATGCGAAGATGTCTTGTTTACCCCTCGAGAAAATCGACTCGCCCTTTTGACGCTTTTGTGATTGTCCGCTGAGCCTCCGAGCCGACCGGTCAAAGGGAAGCAATCACTGCCATAGAATGATTGATAGGGCATGAAATAATCATCTGCAGAAGTGAGGCGGTGTTCTGACCGATGTTCTTCGCGTGTATTCTTATTGTGTAAATGGTGTATCCAGCTGAAATGATCACGCAGCTCTGTCGGTTGTATCATCTGGAAGCCGGGGAGCACTGGCAACTCCTGTCAGTGGCAGCCGCTCTAAAGGTTTACTGAGCCAGTTCTGTTTCAATTTAATAACATTAATTTTGTGTATTTTCGTGTAAGTTATAATCTGGGATTTCTTCCTTGTACTTATTTGCATATTCTTTCATTTGTTTCTTGTGTGTGTGTGTGTGTGTGTGTGTGTGTGTGTGTGTGTGTGTGTGTGTGTGTGTGTGTGTGTGTGTGTGTGTCAGTGTGTGTGTGTGTGTGTGTGTGTGTGTGTGTGTGTGTGTGTGTGTGTGCACGGTGTGTGTGTGTGTGTGTGTGTGTGTGTGTGTGTGTGTGTGTGTGTGTGTGTGTGTGCACGGTGTGTGTGTGTGTGTGTGTGTGTGTGTGTGTGTGTGTGTGTGTGTGTGTGTGTGTGTGTGTGTGTGTGTGTGTGTGTGTGTGTGTGTGTGTGTGTGTGTTTAAGTTAATTTATTACTGATTTATTTTTAATTTATCAGTCTACGTATACTAGACTGATCTTTTCTTTATTTGTTCAATTTGTAGTGATTTTACCAGAGACATACATTTTATGTATGGCTCTAATTTTACTCACTCAGCATAAACACATTTCTGCTTAAGGAAAACAGATCCAGCTGCAGAATGAAATGCTATTGCATCAATGTTGCGTAAACTTGGCAGAGTGAATCCGTAAAATTACTTCAATGAAACACGCAACATGACGACCAACACTTGATAATATAGCCTCGCCGGCTGTGGTATCGACACTGAGTGATATATATATGGAAACGGATGGGCTAAATTGAGTAACACTCTGCTATATGCGGTTCTATAGTAATGGCTGTAACCATCATCGAACCACACCTGCACTGACGGAGCAGTTCAATTTTCTATTAATAGATGAATTACGTGCAGTAATAGCTCTGATATTTTAATTCTGATCAGTTACTGAGGAATGAGATACACATACCATAAATGAATGTTTTAGTCGTAAGTGAACATTTGACATTTGAACGCTCACCGTAACTGTTGTCGCTTTGTTTT
>JACVVK020000004.1:3680000-3745000 GCA_018292915.2 Batillaria attramentaria
GGACTGGCTCTCATTCTGCTCGGCTATCTCGGCTCCCAACTCAACGCACCAGGGACTAGCAGTTTACTCTGCAACAAGACAGCGAGTGTCTGTCTCTCGCTCTCTCTCTCTTTCTCACACGGCAGTAGCCTGTCCTTGTTGCAATGCTGCCATAACACTGTTCACCATTCTCACGTACAACCGTCCTTTGAGCCATGGGTTCTGTAGCCTCAAAGGCGGGTAATCGTCACCCAGCACCCGCTCTCTGGACCCTATCACCGCCACCAGGCAGAAATTGTCCAGGTCTTCGTCCGAGTAAATTGGTCCGTCGCGGCCCTTGTTCAACACCGCCATGTTCAGGTGCCTAACCACGAGGTTGATCACGTCTCGCGCCGTGGTCTGAGCGGTGATGTGTAACTTTACGCTCACGCCTTTAGAAAGCCCTGTATCGTATGCGGCGTAGACTCTAAGTATTCCGGAGGTCATGGGAGGAGGCGGTGAGATGGAACCGTCCTGGCTCTCCGCGTCTGTCAGCGTGGAGGAGTCAGTGTCTCTGTTGCTGGACCCCCCGCTCAAGGGGTCACCGCTGTTGCTGCAGCTGTCGGACGGTTCATCGTTGGGGTCGAAGAACTTGGCGATTCTCCTATTGTCTTTGCCCACACTGATTTCGTTGGAGTCGCACGCCGACTGAGTCGACTGCGAGTTGTTGTTATCGCGTATGCCGCGGTTCCTGTGGTTAGCCGGCTGCGGGGAGGGCGTGGCGTCCGGCTGGTGGTCCCCGGGGGTCAGGAAGAGGGTGGAGGCGGAGACCGGGGGTCGAGGGGACTTGTCGCGCGCGAAGGTGATGAGGTCCATAACCCAGCGAGTTGCTTTCCACAGGCGCTCGAGGTTCTGGCCCAGGTGACATGAGATCTCCAGCTGCTCTTTGGCTGAGCTCAACTCTTCTGTTGAGAACGCCTGGAAACAAAGGAAAATGTGCATGAGAAATCTGTCCACTATTATGTATGTGATGATGATGGAAGGTGTTGGCGAATTTCTCTGTGTGTGTGTGTGTGTGTGTGTGTGTGTGTGTGTGTGTGTGTGTGTGTGTGTGTGTGTGTGCGCGGGGGGGGGGGGGGGGAAGAGAGAGAGAGAGAGAGAGAGAGAGAGAGTGTGTGTGTGTCGGGGGGGGGGGGGGGGTTAAATGAAAGATCAGCAGAAGAATTCTTCTTTCAGTTACACACCTTATGCTGTTTACGGCCGATAACAATCGTACAATACAGTATTTTAATCAACGAACTACACCTCAAAAAGTGTTTGAACCGAGAAGGGAAAGACGGCTATTCAAAGTTCATTTGGTGTTCACTGAATCCGTACAACTCTATCAACAAATATCGTATACAGTCTTTCTTCCTTTCTTTGATAAAATGCTGAGTGGCGCGCTATCGCGAACCCACTTAACACGTCATAACACCTCGACAAAGCCTCATGTCCGGGTCACATAGGCAATAAAGGTAAACATGTACAAGCGTACTCACCTCTCTCTGAGCTTGTTGTGCTAATACCACGTCCATCTCAGTAATGGAAGACAATCTCGCGTAGATGTTGAACATGTCGGGTTGGTAGCTGTTCATGTGAACTGCACACAAAATTAATTAAGAAAGTTATGATTTTGTGACGTTTTCTAGTAAATCCTGGTAAAATTTGAAACGCACGAATCAGCTTGATGGATTTCGTGAAATCGGCTTTACTCGCAAACCATGGCAGGTGTAATTCTAAGCACACTTGAACAAATAGTCCTGACCTTTGTCTCCGTAAACACACACACACACACACACACACACACACACACACACACACACACACACACACACACACACACACAGAGGCAGAACCTAAAGACACAGTCTCTTTTCACAATTCTAATCACCATTCTCCCCCCCCCCCCCTTCTCCATTCCAGAACACGTGATGCGCATGCTTACTGCATGGAAGGTTTTCTAGCACCATACAAATGCCAGTCATCATCATTACCATCACATCATCATCAAAACTCACTTGTTTCAAAGACTTGTACAGGAAGCAGGAAGTAGTCCTTGCGTTCTGTAAGCTGGTCTGTCTGTCCTGGGGCCATGCATACTTGTTCCACTGGCGGCAGTAACACGAGGAAGGACACGTTGGGGCTCATCTCTATCACCTCCACGTCATACAGACGATATCCTGCCGCCGTCTCCATGCTGATACCTGCAGAGACATGAAAAACGGAGAACCATAATTATACTGTGCTGCCATAGACGTCACTAATTCTAGATAGGTCTGTACATGTCGTTGTTGGGTGGCGGGCCAAGGGTGATTTCATAAAGATAAGGGTGACTACGTATCCCATTGTTGGGAAATTCTTGTGGTCAAGGCTCTCAATCCGTAAAAAAAACCAGTAATACTTAGGAATGCATATTCGTTCATGTTTGCAGAACGTGCGTGATTGATTGTCGTCGTTTCTGTACGGTACGTGTTTGTATACATCAAGAACAGAAGTTAAAAATAGAAAAGAAAACAAACGTAATAAATTAACTAGGCATATACATATATGTATATACATCTAGTCCAAAGCAAAGTGTATAGAACGTTAAACAACCCATCACACGTAAAAACAAAAATGTACTTAAAAACAGTTTGACTACGCTCAGTGCCGAAGCTAGGGCCCTACTAAATGAGTCATACAGGGATGTGCTTGGCATGAAGATCAACTTTTGGTAAAACGGCCTGATCGCCACTGATTTTGTAATCACTCAGACCTTTTAAGCATTTCACGGCAGATGTCCTTATAGTATCGCTTGATAATTGGGTGACTATTACGTAGGCAGTAAAATCGTGCACAGAGCATTTCACAACAATTAATCTTTAGTTTACAAGGTTTCCTCACAATCTGTACTTTTGAGAGCTGGTCGTATCTGTGAAAATAGCATGGGCGTGTCCAACACACGACAACTCTAAAATGTCATGCATGCCAGGAAAAGACAAAACCACATAACGACACGCGGCAATTATAGCGAAGCGAGAAACGTACCGAGTTGTGTAAACAGTTTTTTGGAGGCATTCTGAATAGCTGCACAGAACTCGGGCTGCTGAGAAGGAGACTTGGATGAATCGAGGTTCTGCAGCCATTCCCACTCTTCCCTGCACAGCGTAAAACACAATGTCAATACTCTAACGCTGTGAACATTGCGTAACTCAAGCCTGAAGGTTACACCGCGCTCACAATCTGACGTTACTAGCGCGTGAGTAAATGTGACTTTGAAAAGGTCAAATCGATGCTTTGCGAGAAGATGATAAAGGCCTCAACTGAAGCAAATGCTAAACATTGTGACATTCTTGAGCAAACTCACAGGCAGGATGCAATTCTGAAATTTTTACTACTGTAAATATTGGCGCTGACGCCATAACGAACAGCACATTAAAAGCAACACGATTCTGAATTCTGCAGTTTGCTTTGACAACCAAAGGTTAAACCGATTCTTCAACCTTTGTACCTCCATTGGTAAAGAGGACAAACCCGCAAAGGAGTTGATCACCGCTTAGGCTCTTTTGTTATATGATGGTGTATTTAAAACAAAAAGAGTCTGCAGATCGAGAGACACATTTCGGAAAGTATCTACAAAGGCAAGCTTATAAAAGGTAAAACAATTTCGAAAGACACAATCTCAATTCCAACGAGAAGTTTCACCAGAGAAAAGTTGAGGAAAGGTCAAACAACTTCGAAATACGGCACCATGGGCTTGAAAAGCACAATCTGATTTCTAACGAACACTACCTACAGAGAAAAGTTTCCAATAGGTCAAACAGTTTTGAAATACTGGTAACACTTCTAAGGTCTTGCGTTGATTTGAAATTACCTGGACACGTTGGGACAGTCCCTGATCTTAGTATATGGCAGACAGTTGGGCGTTTTGAGCGGCACCAAGATCCGGACAGAGTCCACTGATACTTGGATCTTGAGGAAACCCAGGTAGAGACCCTTGGGCAACGGTACCCCGCTAACATCTCTGTACATGAGCATCTCCTGTAGAGAGAAAAGAATTTATATAAAATACATTCACACCTTTAATGTTAATTATCAGGGGAATAAAATACGGGGATATAAAGCATTGGTAAGATGTGTCCAACCTGCAATGCCAAGGCCCACTTAAAAATAAACATGGATTTGTAGGGTATGTCCGACTTAAAAATGCAAATATCCCAGCAGAAATAAACATTGAATACTCTCACTGGCAAGGTAATACATATAAACAAGTATATAAACTTCTTCGCTTACAAACAAACATAATTATATTGATTGAATTAATCAGTAGAGACGGCAGCAACAACGGACAACGTACTGGAATGGCCGCGATGAGCATGTTGTGGGCGTCCCCGATGTCTGTACTGGGCAACGACTGCCTCCTGGCCAGCTTACTGAGCGACACCCACTTGGCCGAGCCAAGAGCCACAAACTTAGTATCCCGCACTGTGTTCACCAACGTCAGAATCAGGCTCCCGTTGGCGGCGCGGATGGGCTTGTGGAAGAACTGCCCCAGGTCCTGCATACCCAGCGAGTTCTGCAAGGACGTGATGGCCTGAAGCAGCTTGGTCCTGAACGTGGTCCCGGCGCTGCTCGTCTTCTCCATGTCCTGCCGCAAGAGCTTGACGTCCTCCCACGTGCACGCGATCTGTAAGGGACGAGAAGGATGGTGATTGTTGAGATAAGACGTCTTGATTCAAGGGCAGCGATAAACTATCGCAAGCGACCTGGTGTGACATGCGGGATGCACTCCCCCAAAATCGATAATACGTGACCATACTGGCCGTAGGATCGTTGAAATAACGGCGGGAGTTAAGTCAGGAGAGTGAGAAGTTTCCGCGTCGCGTACATAACCTGTCGCCAAAACTATACAGTCGCCAGAAACTGTCTAAGCCTAACTGGAAATTATCGCTGCTCCGCCCACCCATGACAAACGCGGCAATTCGCGATGATCTAAAAACGTACTGACAGCAAAATTTGGAAAATAATATACTGGTTACTAGGTCCGGATACCACAAATAGAATACTGAGAAAGAGAAAATGACCCCCCCCCCCCCCCACACACACACACACACTTGCCTAACGAGCAGACCAGCATCAGCTTATATTTAACTCAATGTGAACTCCTACGGATAGAGAAGTCCTTTCAAGGAGATGACAAATTCCGGTGCTGGAAGCGGGACCAAGGTATTTTTCTATTCAATTAGCGGCAGGATCCAAATTGTTCTCGACTCAACATCAGGCCAGTTTGCTTTGCAACCAGTTATCAAAGGTTTGCTTTGCAACCAGTTATCAAGGTGGGCGTACTGACCTAGATCTCTTGCACATCAGACACTACAATTTTTATTTTCCGTTGCTAGGCAGTCACGCAACGAAGTGAAACGATTTAGTTCTCGTCCCGTCTTTACGGTCTCTTCAATCGAAGTTTGGAGAGGGTATATCCATGGTGACGGGGAAAATCAATGCAGCACCGGAGAGAAGCGGTCATAAACAAACTGACTGTGAAATCTACTACTGAAGGTTTTCTCGTATATATGAAAGACAATGTATCCCAAGAGACAGTTAATGCACAGGAAACTGAGGACAGAGGAACGAATTGAAGAAGTTTTCCAATAGCTGGATCATCATACGGTGGAAACTGCCTGGACTGATTGTGTGAGGTTTGTTGTTGTACGGCCCATTTTGAGCCTGCTGTAGACAGCACAAATCTGTGTGTGTGTGTGTGTGTGTGTGTGTGTGTGTGTGTGTGTGTGTGTGTGTGTGTGTGTGTGTGTGTGTGTGTGTGTGTGACGACAAATCCGTGTGTGTGTGACGACAAATCCGCCCCTCTGTAAACGAAAAGTTTAAATTTCCTTCCACAAGGACCACGTACGTACAGTATTTCCCTGATACCTAATAACAGAATGGCCCACATGAACAGATGACGAGATCAACACAAAATAGTGACAGACAAGGACAGCTTCTGATTAATATATCTGCACTTTCGTTGCTTAAAGGTGAAAATTGTCTCCCTTACCTTCAAAAGCCAATAGAGCTCATTTTGTATGGAGGTCCCGGCAAAGTTCTCATCGACCTCGATGATTGGCAGTTGCTCCTCTGACGTCACGAGAACCTTGTCATCACAGCACAGGAGGCAGGCCAGGTGTACGCCTCGCTTGATATTTTTCTGGAACTTCGGCGCCGACAGGAATAGGTTCTTGATGCTGATGCGCTTCTTCTGCAGCGGGGAATCCGTGTTGGAAGACTCTGGAAACACAATAACAACAAGTCAAGTTTATTTTCCGACCCTCTAGGGGCGCTGGAAAAAAAAGAAAAGAAAAAGAAACAGACATAATTATAATTATACATCACAGCCACCTGTGTCACAATTCATACAAACATGTTAACACTGCGCTCACAAAGGAACAGTACATGTACTAATACAAATACACAGATTTACCAAGGTTGACTATAATACCGTGTTTCTGGTGACAAGGTCATATAATATTTTTCATTTTTTAAAACTTTATTTATCATTTTTATCATTTTATAGATCGTAAGATACTGACCTTTGACTTCCCCTGCCTCAGGAGGTCGTGACCTTTTGACCTGATCGAACAGAACTTTCAGTGATTGCACTTTGCCTTCTAACCTCGACACTGCTCCATCCACGTCTCTCCAACCTGAAAAATAAAGCCCAGTATAAATAAACAATAAACAATATAACTGTTCACATTACCTGCTATCAAATGATGATTAAACTTCTATGCTGGGGCGATGCAAAAGTTCTTTTTACAAATTGAAACGTATCTGAGAGAGGAAAAAAAAAAGAGATAGATCATAGCAGTCACATAAAGCTGACATTGATTTAGTGTGAGAACTGGTGTCTAACTCAAACGGTTTCAACTATACACTAACTAATCGGTTTTGACACGCTGATCAATGTGCATAGCATGGTTAGCGGAATACAATTGAGAACTGGTTAGTCTCTCGATGTACATGTATAAGAGTTATTGCAATGATATGATGTTACTCACTGGATGGCACTGCGTAAGGTGGTGACGATAATGTGAACCCTCCGTATCCCTTTACGTTGCAGGCGGAGACACGGACAAAGTAACGACAACCCTTGGCCAGCCCCCTCATCTCGTACTCTAGATGCCGCAAGTCTTCCACTATTGCCTCCCCTGACAGAGGCAGGAAGTCTTCATAGCAGCTCCACTCAACTGTTGGAACAGAACGCAACAGATTGTGCTGTTGAGAAAGTGCACTGGAAGAAGAATTTACTGCATAGGCAGGTACAGGAAACAACACGTAGTGGAAAGTAGGCGTCCATGACTATAACAGTACCACACCAGTACTGGAGCAAAAACACGCCAAAAACAGAACCAGAATTAAGTTGATTTGCCACCAGGACACAAGGTCCCATAAAAATAGTAGTGGTAAGAACTGAACAAAACAAAAAATATCAAACACCACCAACTAACGGTAGTAACAAATTAACGAGAACGCAAAACTAACGTACATTTTTACCACCATACTGGTGACTTCAAATGGAACAGCATAAGGAACTTGCAATCGAAATGGCAACAGTGGTTGTTTCGACCCAAAGCAGACATATCACCATTTGCTGTATCGCCATAAAGTTGCATCACCATATTAACCGTGAAACCCTGCTTTCACACCCCCGTAATCCCCCTAGAGTGTTACGAAAGCGACGCCATCAGTCTGTAATGCACTCACCTTTGTATTTTGTAACAACAGCGCCGTTGTGGTTGACCGGTTCATCGAAGCTGACGTGGAGGGAGGAATTACTGGCAACACTAAGGGTCACCTGCGTTGGGGGCTCAGGTGGACCTGCAAAGACGACAGGACATGCAAGGTAAGCGGACATCATGTTCAGCAGGACTTAAAACACCTTAAAGCCGATTACATATCGGCAATGGACCTGAGATCGCGCGGAGATTCACTGCTTCTTCGCACGCTAGGTAACCACCACCACCCTCCCTCTCCCCCCCCACCCCCACACACACACAAACACCGCACACCACAACCCTTGAAACTGTACCAGTAATGAGATCTCAAACTTTGAGGCGTACTCTCGAAAGCTTCCTAGACATATGGATTGACAGAATAGATTCAACAGATCAAACAAAACTTTCTACTTGCTTCCTGCGTTTTCGTTAAACAGAAGCACTTAAAACTTTACCAGTAATACGATCTCATACTCTGACAACATCTTTCAAAAACTTCCTAGAAGTTATGGATTAACAGAATGCATTTCACCGATCAAACAAAACCCAGCAGATTCGACTACTGCATGACATTTCACGCGGCTAAATTTAAAATAAACCCAAGGACTCCAGTTTGTGTAAACATGTGGGCTAATCCATAAATATCTACAGCAATATGCAAAAAAGGCCTAGGCGTCATGGATGTGACAGGCGCTTAGGCCTCATTTCTAGACTACGATGGTAGATATTCCCATACTTTGTCTGAAGCAAAGTTTGCATTTCTTCTCACACGACGATAAGTATTATCGAAGAAAATAAAGTTCTCCGGTTTTCCTACTCAACCGTACCCACGCTTACACGCATTCTTAAACTAAGTACCGGTATCTAGAGTCCATACACAACCTACCGGTTCTATGTCTGTTTGAACACGACATCAAAAGCCGCCAAAGAGGATTTTGCAGCTTGGGATGTATATTGAAATATCGACACGGACTCCGTGCAGGCCTTTGTGACGCTTACACCGGAGGGTGCTTAGGACATCTCATCAATATAGTCTAAAAACCGCAGGAACTTGTTTACGACATTCTATAGCAATGACAGCATGACCTTCTCTTCCCCTTGTACTCGAAAATCGAACTTTTTTCCTAATCCTTTCGTCGCTGAGAATGAGAACTAGGTTCTGTCATGGAACCGACTGACATTTGTAACTGTATCTGTGTATGGTTCACACCGTCACATATTCTGGCAAGTGGGTAATATACGGATGCATTTTTTTTTCAAACATTACAGTATGACGTCAATATAAACTTAAACATACAATTCTGTTTTTAACGTGCACTTTGTTTAGTTGAGTTTTGTTAAGTGTAAGTTTCAGCTGGGTAAAATCTTTTCTATTTTCTGGTTCATGTATTCGAAACTTTTCATTAGCTGTAATTCGATAACTGATTACTACTCCGTGTGTTAAACCTGTATGTTCCCGAGTTAAGCTTTATCTTACGTTGCATCCCTCATTCCCCAAAAGGTCTTCCGATGACTGAGCAACTTGGCAATTAGTCCAGACATTACATTTCTTTACATTGCTGTGATGATCTGAAAGATGTTATGTGATTTTTTATGCATTTTTTAATCGATGTTAGTGATTTGCTTTTTTCTTTTTTCTTTTTCAGGACCAATGATTCTGGTAGGGGCAGAGAAAAAAATTTATAATGAAAGTCTGCAGATCGAGATTCCAGATGCTTCCCTTTGCTTACGAAAAGCAGCTGGACCAACGATAGTTCGGGTGACCCATGAGTGATCGGGGAAGTTAGGGATCCAAGCGAACAAACTTTTTGGTGGCTACGTCTTTTGCGTGGTGGCTAGTTACAGAAAAACGTGAGGCTAATGTGTTTACTAGCTGGACTTGATTAAAGTTAGAATGAGATCCCCACGGCGAACCTCACCTCGCAGTGTTAGCGTTGGACATTTTCCACTAATACACGCACGCGCTGTAGCGTGTAGGGGTAAAGTTTATATTAATTTTTAGTGGAGCGTCATTCAGTGTCAGTTGTGTCCTATCATGATATAAATATTGGTCCAGCCACCACAGAGATATTAATGGTCATGACTAGACCAGCGCCAGCACTAAATTAATTCGCCATTCTCGTCCCCAGAATAGTCACGACTGACACTAAAGCGAACGCCAATACTGATTTACCAGATCAGACGTGTATGAACAGTGAATAGATCCAGCTACAAAATTATCCCGTCTACAATGACAGCGACAGATGATCACGCATGCGTAGGGAAAAGTCCAGAAAGGCATAAAAATAAAACGCGTGCAGACCCGTCAGGTAAAAACGCTGGCACCGCACCAGTCAAATGACGTGTCTTCGCTAAATGAATGCTCCCTAATCACCTAGGACATACAGCACATGAGTCGCGGATTTCTGTTCGTACAATTCCGTGACCAGATTTAGGTCGCCATGGTGACAGAATATCATTCCTGGTAACAGCCGGACCTAAAATAGAGACAGACAGAGACAGAAGGAGAGACAGAGACAACCACCGTCATCTAGTAAAAGGCCTAAGCGACATGGACTGCGATAGGCACTTAAAGCGTTTTTCCCCCCCAAATGACGGGGTGTGTGGAGAGAGAGAGAGAGAGAGAGAGAGAGAGAGAGAGAGAGAGAGAGAGAATCATTAGAATCCGGTCATCCGTCTATTTTTGTCGTACTTACGGGCGTGGTCGTAACCGGCTTTCATCCTCTTCAACAGCCGGTGTCTGAATTCCCAGTGACTTAAGTGCCTCTCATTTTCCTGAAAAAAAAGAGACAAATGAATTCCGATAACACAAAAACGTGAGAGAAGAAGAAAAAGAAGAAGGAAAAAATGCTAGGGAATAAGTAAAGTTCAAGTTAGTTTAAGATGCCACCGCTAATCGCCGAAATGTCCATACGAGTTCCACCCAGTGTTTCAGACGTCTCCCCAGCGCTGTCTCAGAGACTATGCCGACTTTGGGGTTTTTTGTGCTTTACAAAGTAATAACATTAAAATTGCAGAAAAGGGGCAATAACTGAATACACCTCAAAGTGCAATGATTGTTTTAACCTTTTTTTTTTCTTTTTTTTTTTAACCAGTGTCGAGTAGCAGAGACAAACAGAAGATGGAGGTAGTCTCAGCCACTGGTCACTGGTATAAACCCACCGCCAGAAACCAGCGGCTTGCCTCCGTCTGCCTCTGATTACAGCTACAGGAGGTGAACTGATTCCATTGAAACACTCAAACACATACACGTCGACTGGTCACACTGGTAACACTATCACATTCCTCACATTGCATGCAAACCCTTCCATGTCCGTTACTCGTCTCACTCAATGAAAGTTTCCCCTCGGACAACAGAAAGTCACCACGACCACTTCAGACCGACCACAGTACTAAACCTCTGATCCGCAAAACAAGCGCTGGGCACTGAACCATCATCGCTAGCTCAGCCCCGCAAAAAAGCAACAGCATTAGACCTCAATCGTTTGATTCCTTTTAACCACAAAAGTACTAAGTGGCTGCCATTCGTCGCCAGACCGATTGCCATAAGGTGTCCAGGCACTGCGCCCATGTAGGTACACTCTTCGGGCCACTTCAAACCTCACCCTACCTTACAAGCAGGCAGGGGTGCAATCATGCAAGAATTCGGCTAACTGGATTAAGCCGAATAAACAGAACATACGGCCACCACAACAACAGTAATACACGGGTATGTGGGGGACTGTGTAGCTAAACGTCAAATGAAGGTGGATTTACGAACTAAGTAGCTGACAGTGTTGCGATAGTTGTTGCTTGGTAGATTGGTTTCGGATTTAACGTCCTTTTCCTTTTCCATTAAGTAAAAGACGGGGCAACGAGGAGAAGGCAATCATACCTCTTTAGCTACCAGTCACGGATTCGAACTCACGACTTGAGCATGAGATATCCGAAGCACAACTAGCTCGGATACCAGCTGCTCGCTACCACCCCCTCCCCCCCCCCCCCCCCCCCCACACACACACCCACACATCAACAGGACTTTATTCTCTTATTTTACACACAATACCGTGCAAGGGAGAACACTTTAGTGTGGGCACAATTAGATATACCATATCGCCTTGACGAAGACGCGACGTCTGCTTGTAATCAAAGCATACATAACCAATTAAATCACAAAACACACAACACACACACACACACACACACACACACACACACACACACACACACACACACACACACACCTCCGTACCGCGTCATAGACACCTGTTACCCAAAAAACAGGAAAACATCAAGTTCGACTGCACTCGATGGCCTTAAGTAAACACCGGATTTACGAGATTTGGGGATATACTCTACCGTGGTCATTTTAAATTTATCCCACGAGTTCTGGTTATCACTGGCAGGACACTTCATCTCGGCGGATACAGCTGAGAGTACGTCAGTGTAACAGATGGTCACACACGAATATATCATACAAAGAGGATTGCGTGCTTGAAGTGCAATGTTAACAAACCCACGAAAATCTACGATAAGTTTGAACGATACCAACTATTTATAAAACCCTGCCTGTCACACCAACACTTCGGGGAACTAAATATAGTGAATGTTATTCATCACTGGAAAACTATCGCGTCAGCAATTTGTTTTTTCGTGATGCAGAACTGTCTGCATGTACTTCTTAATTAAAAAAAAACCCTGAGTTTTTCCCCGTTGTTCAGAAATTTTAAACAATCGCCGTACATGCTACTATAAAGTATTCTCTCAAGTTATTGACAGGCAATGTTTCATTTCGCATTCTGCCGTTTCTGAAATTTCCAGAACAAATTGGAGTGACTGGTGGGGTGCGGGAAAGTGTTGTGGGTGTGGGACGGGGGTGTTCGGGTGGCGTTAGGGGTGTTCGGGTGTGGTGGTGACAAACTGTTAAGGCACACGAGGAGTTGCCAAGTTCTATTTCAGGAAAACATTTTCCGTTCTTGTTTCTGAGCAGTGTTTTCGTGACGAACACACGCCTCTGAATTTAGATGTAACGGTGAGGTCAACTGCGGGATGCCGTGGTTTCTAATTTTATACATAAATATCTAAATATAATATGTATCTAACTTAAGAAGAGAATAGCAGGTTGGACGGTTAAATAAAACACTACTTACGTTTCTAAACTTGTGCCACTTTAAAAGAAAATAGTAGGCTTAACTGTTGCACAAAACATGCAATTTCGAAACTGAATTGTAATATTGTTCTTAAAGTATGTTCAATTGTAGAATATAATGCGTATGTTTCTAAACTTGTTATCATTAAAAGAAAATGGCTCGTTCAACTGCTGAAGAAAACACTGCTCAAGTTTCTAAATTTGTATCACTTGAAATCAATCATACGTTGTTCAGGCTTGTTTCATTTACCCCCCCCCCCCCGCCCGCACCTACCACGCATGCCATGATAAACAACGCGAGCTAAAATTACCTACATGACGACAGACAGCGAAGACTAACAGCCACGCATCCGGCGAGCGTACAATCAGCAATTTATAATGTTCATTCTGCTATGGCATTGAAACTTCAAGCCCACCAGATCACGGGGCCACAATCAATCTAGACCGATGCGCAGTGCACAGGGGGTGCAGTCAAAATGGGGACGAGCGTTTCCCGTGCTGTTCCGCTTTAAAAAAACAAAACCAAAAAAAAAAAACCAAAAAAAAAAACAAAACAAAAAAACAAAACAAACAAACAAAAAAAAAAAAAAACCGTTTTTGCTCCCACACAAAGCTACGTGTTTGAAATATGAGCATGCACACGTCTTTGTATTGGCTGGTTGATCAACGGCCCTATGCGTCTCTCTTGCCCGCCGACAGACTCAAGTCCACTGGAAACACTCAGTGCTATTCAAACTAAAAAAAAGGAAACACTCAGTGCTATTCAAAGTTTGAAAAATGGAAATACTCGGCGCGACTCAAAATTTGAAAAATGGAAATACTCGGCGCGACTCAAAATTTGAAAAATGGAAATACTCGGCGCGACTCAAAATTTGAAGGAAAAAAATGGAAATACTCGGCGCGATTCAAAAATTGAAAAAAAAAGAGGAAATACTCGGTGCGACTCAAATTTGAAAAATGGAAACACTCGGTGTTACTGTTAAAAAACACTGTCAAGGTGGTGCCTCTTTTGAAGCGCGGTAGCACCAGAGACACCAGAGCCCATTTTGACTACACCCCTGTAGTGTATAGTTTACACGCGAAAAGGACAGCTGTTTCCCCGGCGCGTCCCACCTGCGGTGTCGGGGACGGTTGTGAAACCCTACACAGATAGCGTAGGTTTTGTGGGCGGCTGTTACTATCTACGTCAGATTATCTGCGATGTATGAGCTTACCTAATCTGACGTCCATAGAAGGGAAACTGGGGGAGGTGTAGGATCACGGATAATGATAAAGCTATGGAAAAGAATCCGTCACAGTAAATGAAAGTGGGAGAGTAATGTAAAAGTACTGACAGGTCCGATGAAGGTGTACAGCCACAGAGAGCTAGAGCGAGGTATAACAACACGGTCCCCACAAACAAAAGAAAAAAGAGAACAAAACAAAACAAAACAAAAATAAAACCAAACCAAACCAAACCAAACCAAACCAAAAATGAAAACAAAACAAAACGGAATAGAAAAAAAGAAAAAAAAAGAAAAAAGAAAAGAAAACAAACGAAAAAAAAAAACAACCCCAAAAAACAGAAAACAAAACAAAACCCAAATAAAAAAGTTAGGTAAGAAATAAACAATAAATGACAAGTGATAAATGTACCCTGGTGAAATGCTTTAACATCGATTTGACTCTTCTCTTTTTTTTTTCTCTCTTTTTTTTTTGGGGTCACTCCGTCATTCAATCCAATGATCAAGTTTTCACTCAACCAGTCAGTGCTAACAATCGTGTCTATTACATTTTATCCGAAGAAGAAAGCGGGTAAACGAGAGCGGAATAAAACAAGAAACATGTAGACAAAGAAATACAACAGAAAGCAACGCGGGAATAAAGAGTCGAAAGACAAAGACAAACTCGGAGACAACATGAAACGGTAACATGACCTCAAAAAGAACTCACTGTTACGAACTAAAGAAAGACAAAGGAAATATTGATCAGACTGCGTCCGAAAGAACAAAGAAAGGAGCTCTGCCATGACCTGACCTACTGCTTCATACCTAAAAATGACAACACAATTGACTATGTTACCTTTTCAGCACGTGCAGATGGGACAATGTCCTGCCAAGGCGTGGCTAGTGCCAGATTGACCATCACCTGACAAGCGTCAAGAATCTTCTCGTCAAAGAGTCCTGGCACTGGTGCCACCTTCATTGTCCGCATAAAGGCAAGGACACTGTTTGGAACCACGGAAACTTTCTGCTTCTCCATTTTCATCGCAGACGATGTCCGAAAAGTCTCCTTCGCTTTGAGTGAAGTTCTCGTCTTCATGCAGACACTGAGTTTGAAGAGAGCGTGCAAGCGCGAGGTTTCACAGGAGCCTGGCGATTGTTACAGTGCTCTCATTTTCAGTGATTAAATATGAAAGAAGCAGGTTTAAATTTCAAAAAGTAAAGTCCTCGTGGCGATTCGCTGTGCTTCAGACCACTGTCCCTTTGAACCTCGACGCTTGAGAACAACCCAAACTCACAGCAGACCCTCACTTATACAGTTACACCGAAAGCCCCCACTGCAACATCATTCCAGAAACAAAGTAACCTGCTAGCCGACAAAATGCTGAATGCTCTCTGTCCTGTACAGGGCTCCTCCCAGTATATACTAGTCCTAGCAAACTTTTGCCCTCTAAATATACGAAATCCAAAGATTGATCGCAATTGCCGCAACGCTGCTACGTCACGCTCAGTCTGCCAATCGCGTGGCTTCATCGGCTCTTGGAGAGATGTATGGTTTGCGCGAGGACTGTGCACTGCACGGCAGAAGCCTGGAAAACCTTAGCGACAGAAAAATCTATCACTGTAATGAGCGTAACAATGAGCTGGTGAGGCACGGAAAAGACCAACTGATTCTCTTCCTGGTACATTACCGTGTATACGGTGGGCAACATACAGGCTGATTCAGTAGGGCTGAAAATGGGCAGTGTTTTGGTGTAACTGAACGAAAGTCCGCTGAAAAGTACGTACATGAGTTCCATGTACATTGCTGATTCTTTGGTGATTTTTTTTTTCTCTTGAGGTGTACAGAACGTGGTAGTTGCACGGAACGCTATGGCCATTACCCTCAGTTGTGCATTCATAGTTCTATTCTTCGACCCCCACCCCCACCCCCCTTTAATGTTTTTCATGAAACCTAAAAAGGGTGTGACTGCTAGTGCCAATGTGAACCATGAAAACATCGGAACTGTCGCAAAGACGTCACTAGGGAAATTACTGGGGTTTTTTGGTGGTTTTTTTCCTTTCTTTTTTCGGAGCGCAAATATGCCATCTTGAACTGAACTGAACTGAACTGGGCCCGTACGTAATAGTCGAGGTTAGGGCTTTTAGCCCCGGGTTAGAGTCTAACCTCGAACTAAACTAGCTCTAGGGTTAAATTTTCTGTTGTTTATTGTCTTAAATCAGGAAGCGGGCCCATTTCAGGAAGGTGCCTGAGCCGTTATTGAAGGATATTTTTTCTTCCTTTCTTTGCTTCCTTTTTTTTTAAATTTAATTTTGCTTTTGGGTTTCTTTTGTCCTAGTCTGGGTTAGGCCCGTAGCCGTGGGCTAAATTAACCTCGACTTTTACATACGTACCCTGAACTGGTCGTCTCTGTGGGGTCTGTCGCGGGAAATGGTGCTGTACATGTTCGTTAAAAGAATCTCTATTTTCATTGTTTAGGTTATCCAAATAACGAAAAAACCACAAAGTGAGAGAGAGAGAGAGAGAGAGAGAGAGAGAGAGAGAGAGAGAGAGAGAGAGAGAGAGAGAGAGAGAGAGAGAGAGAGAAACAGCTATACGAAGCTATACGATTTCCCTGAAACATTTTAACAGAACAGCCAGTCTCCCCCGCTGCAGCGTCGAGAGGTCCATGTAGACAACACCGAGACAATAACATGATATAATAACACATCACCATCAAGAATTACAAGAAGTAATCCGCCAATGCCGTCTACGTGCGTGGGTTGCTATCACGCGATATGACATAAGGCTCGGTGCTGTACACGTCACACTTTCTCCGATCTCCCTAAATGTCACATGCATCCGCACGCTGTGAGGCTCGAGAAATGCGATCTACTATTTGCACGGCGTGGATTTCATCACACACAATCATCACTGCCTACATCATCGAATCATTTATTTATTAGTATTATTAATGTATGTTCTTTTCAGACGGCACTTCCCTAATTGATTTTTAAGAATTTCCATATTTAATGATTTTACGAGGCAAAAAGGAAAATGTCTGATTTTAATAGACAGTGAAGTTACACTGAACTGAAGTGTGTGTGTGTGTGTGTGTGTGTGTGTGTGTGTGTGTGTGTGTGTGTGTGTGTGTGTGTGTGTGTGTGTGTGTGTGTGTGAGTGTGTGTGTGTGTGTCAGTGTGTGTCAGTGTGTGTGTGTCAGTGTGTGTGTGTGTGTGTGTGTGTGTGTGTGTGATGGCTGCTCTAGTTCATCATCACTCCCGAACCAAAATGCAGACCCGAAAATACCTCAACCCAAGATAATTATACTTACAATCTTATCCTAATACCCTTGACACTGTCTTGTTTCAAACATTTCATCATTTATGAATCATGCAAATACTTCACGTATCCACAAAAAACATCCACAAATAGGAGTTTACAGCCATTCGAAAATCACACTTTCAAAGGACTGGTACATAAACGGAAACACTTCAAAGAACGACTGTGGTTATGACGACCTAGGACGCCACAGATACGTCAGAACAGTGTCGGAACTTGCGTTCTGCGCGCACATGCTTCTTGACAAGTTCAACAACCTCACACCCCTTAACTGCCTCATTTCAATCAGCCAGCACAGCAAACTATCGGGTTTACGTCACAGGAATTGATTGGCTTTTCCCATTGCAACCTCCACAGGCGCGGGGGTGTAATGGGGTGGGGAAAATGGTTAAAAACAGAGACGGTAACAAAGCGGATCCATAAGCAATGACCTTTTTTTTAAACAGAGCGGATCTATAAGCAATGACGTTGTTTCACAGTTAAGTCACGCTTTCTAAACTCGTTATATCCCCCCTGGCGCCCTCTCACTCACACGAATTGACCAGTTGTCTGCCCTTTAGCTGTTATTGAAATATTCCTACTCCTTGTAACACCAAACTCCTTGATGACTGTTCCATTATCAGAGTAGCACACTCTCAAACTGAAACGAAGCTGGGGAGAATTCTGAGAGGCAGGGTGGAACACGTAAAGGCTTTTCCGGGTGCACTGACAGCAGCCACCTTGAACAAGTTCAGCTAAACTGAACTGACATGACATGACATGACCTGAACTAAACTGAACTCAGTAACCGCGAGCAAAGTACATGTACTTACCCGTACATGCTTATCAAGCCTCTCCGAAGAATACCACATCACCAACCACAGTCGAAGACAAAGAAAGACTTACCCTGAGTTGTGCCGGTGAGATGTTGGCGTTACCCGATGCGCCATTGAGGACCGCCGCCGTGAGGTCCACGACTCGCTTCTCTGCCTCTGACACCAACATGTCTAGCTTCTGACGTCGGCAACCGCCATGCTGGACTGAAACCCAAGACACGCGGCATATGACTGGACCCTTAATGGTACCAAACTCCTTCACATCTATTCATCTGTAACGTGATCTTTTTTCTTTTTTTTCTTTTTTTTGAGATTGAGGGTGAACATCGCTCACGACCGGAGCAGTTGCATTCTCAACGTGATCTTAATTCACTTTTTTTTTTAAACTTCATTTCATCATGATGTACAAACTTGATCCGAAACCTTAGACCTAGACAAAACCTTAGACAAAATTACAGCCTAATGAGATATTTGATCCGAAACCTTAAACAAACACGTTCCACGGACAATGAGCAAACCGGGATCATCTATATCACACGATCTTCCTAATGTCCTGCACTGTAAGAGTGCGTTACGCGATCGCCCACAAAATTACTCTCTAAATGGCTGATGACTCTAAATTGAATCGAAACCTCCAACAAACACGTTCAAGAGACACCCGACAGCTAAATAATAGAAATAATACAAGAGCTAAAGTGCAACACGGGGTACGGTTCATAATTATAGGTGATGTTTCAAACTACATCGATAATTAATGGAGGTGAGCGCGTGAGCCCGATACCAACTTGGAACCAAATATTTTGTGCTGACTATTTCCTCTTTGCCCCGTCTTTGGTATCACCCTTATTATTTGGTGGAAAAGGGTGTTCAACCCTCAAACACCCGCCCTTATTGTTACAAGAAATCAGCACTTACGGGCCCTGCTCTGTTTCGTCAACACCACGAACGTACGCTGAACATCACATTTCAGAACTGACTCCTGTGTCAGTGGAAGTTTGCTATACTCGTATGTATACATGCACCAGACAGGCGACTAGATCCGGATATGCAACAGTTATCACGAATCACCGAACTGCACTTGATCGGTCAGTGCTACTATGTTAACCAACCCGGCGGGACGAATTTTCTCCTCTCCGGGGATGGGATGTGCGCTGAGTGTCACCATTTGCATAATTATTTAGTTTATTTATTTTATTTTATGAAATTTCATTCATTTTATTTCATGTAATTTATTTATTTTACTTCATTTCATTGATGTTATTCCATGTAATTTCATTTATTTTATTCATGTAATTTCACTTATTTTACTTAATTTCATTTATTTCATTTCATTTATTTCATCTCGTTTTAGTTTAGTTTAGTTTTTGTTTTACACGGCGTTCGGCAAACTAGAACATCAATTAAAAAAAGAAAAGAATTATCGATGCGCGAGAAAAAGAGAAAAAAAAAAAAAAAAGAGAGAAGAAATTATGAATAAAAATCATATGATACATACTACTGAATGGCGGAAAACAGCCAAACAAGCCCATCTTTAAACAACCGTGGCTGAGAACACGTAGCCGGGATGGACGAAACTCCGCGAAGGATACTGTACTGAGGATTTCGGCTGAGTAAAAGCGGCAGCGCCGGCCGGTCGGTCAAATTTACAGGAGTCTGTGTTTGTTGTCTAACACCGGGGATGATATAGGCCAGATCATACGATGCTACACTGGCTTAAACCAGTTTTGATTGATCAGCGACAAAGGAAGTGGGCCGCAACGTCTGCCGTCGTATGGTAAGCACTGACGAGATTTTGCGGACGTGAGCAGACGCGACAAACTGTTTGCAGTGTCGGGAAACCCGCCCGCCTCTGCCGCCGCTCAGTGCAGACAAGGCAAAAGGCAGAAGACACGGCAAAAGGCAGACGACACGGCAAAAGGCAGACGACACGTGCATATGATGGAACAGGATGAGAGAATAGATGATCTTCGTTAATTACACCTGTCGTGTATACGGGTTACGCGCCGGAAGAGAGCGACAGATGGCGTCCAACTGTCGCACAGCTCGGCAGGGGAGGGTGGCCATTTACAAGCGGTCTGTGCGCTTCGACGCAGTTGTTTCCCTTGAACAAGTCTGGCAACCTCTCCTCTGGTATGGACTCGCCTGGTTTTCTTTACGCTGTGTACATCAAAAGGTGTGTGTGTGTGTGTGTGTGTGTGTGTGTGTGTGTGTGTGTGTGTGTGTGTGTGTGTGTGTGTTCTGTCAAAATTGGAGGGGGGGGGGGGGGGGGAGGGGCTCCGATTCAGTCATGTTCGTTGTGCAAATCCGCCAAGAACGTGTTCGGCCTATGTCGCTTGTTCAGCAAATTGCAGACCCATTAAATTTTTAGCTGTACAACTCCGGTGTATGTCACAGTTGTAAAACGTCTTCTAACTGCGTTGCAGCTCGAGGCACGGCTTTAAAATTTTAAATGAAATAAAATAAAATAAAATAAAATAAAATAAAATACTCACACATGGGGCTTTCCCTGGCTCCGTGCAGTAAGAGCATCTTGGCCATAGGGATGTTGTTGGTCATGAGCGCGATATCCAGTGTACTAAGATTCTCGGCATTCAGACTGCAAATAACAAAGAAAATGTACATTAGCCATACATTTTTTTTTTCAAATTTGCGGGGTATCAAATCACATACGAGTGATTTTCTTTCATCACAAAAACTGTAACATCTCTCCGGTAAAACAAACAAACAAACAGCTTCAACACAACTGCTTTCAAATAATAATGACGACTGCAACAATTGCGCAGTCAATACTTGCAGATCATGATGCTAAAAGCCGGCATTGCACCGTCACGAATAAAACTCAGTTAAAAATACATAAAATTGAAATATGACGTCACAAACTCTGTCCAAGCTCCAGCATAATTAATAGAGAACAAACTAGGAAAAGTTTTAACGAACACTGACCAGCAACGCCACACAACTGTGTGCCCAAAGCAAAAGATCATGTGTTTTGACTCTATAAACACGTCTCAGTATTCTGTGACTCTCACCTGTTGACGTCTACAGAGTTGGATTCTAGAACGGCTTTCACCGCGTCCAGATCTTGTTGCTCGACGGCTTCAAACAGCGCTGTAACACAAAAACACCACACTCAGCCACTTTTGTACCTGAGACAACATCAGCAACTCCCCGTCTCCCATGCCCGCGACGTGACGGCTGACCGAAGTGTACGGACGGTATACTGCTCGGTGAGCGGTGGTCTGGGATGAGCGATGGTCTAATACGTCGCGCGTCGGACTTAGCAGCTGCGCTACTAAACGGTCGCCACCGCTGTGCCAGCGAAACGTGGGTTCGAACCCAGGTCCGGCTTGTGATACGTTATACCGTTTTTTTCTCCCCTGGCTACCGGGCTGCTCTTCGGGGGGTTCTCTCCGAGTTATCCGGCTTTTCTCCTAGGTGCATGCTTAGGCATGAGCTGATACACTCACGTTCTATACGGGGAGCCAGGATAGCCGAATGGTAGAGCGTTGGACTTTCAATGCTCGGGTCGTGAGTTCGAATCTCGGCTTGGGCCAAATATTTTGCACTGGCCTTTTTCTCGTTGCCCCGTCTTTGATATCACCCTTACGTGGTGGAAAAGGGCTTCAAACTCCCAAACACCCACCCACGATCTATACACATCGAACAGTTTCGCGTCTGTACTGTTTGGGTGGCCCACTGAAGCGTCCAACCGCCATTGAAAGCTTGTCGCTATCACAAAGCACTCCGGGTCTTATCTCCCTGTGGACGAGGAGTTTGAACTTGGGCTGAAGGCGATGTCTGTATGCAAGGTTCGGCTAGCCTAGCTTCAGACCGCGAGGTGCAGTGGGTGAAAATATAAAGACGAGAGGCGGGGGACTGTTAACACACTCGAGTCAGATTGTCTTATCTATTGATGCTCACTCGACAACGTTAGGTCACACGAACCAGGGAGAGCTGCTGCGCTTGAGTTTATGGTATCAGCAATCGTAAAGAAACTTGGCAATACACTGTAGCACGGTTTATGAGAGAAGCCAGACCATGCATAATTGAACCAGTTGCGTCAGCACCACGAGCTGACTAGGTCAGTTGGGTACGACGCAATAACAAAGGCCAAAGTCGTAATATAAGCCGATAACGGCTGCTCTTCCTTCAGGCTTCAGTTACCAAACATCCTTACCGTTGACAGCGCAGCAAACACAGACACCAAACGCACGTGTGCTCTGCATATTAATGCGTGAGGCACTCCCTTCAAGTTTGCATACAACGTAATTCACCTTCGAAGAAGTCACTGCCACCATAACAAGGCTTTATATATGGAGGGAGAACTCTGTTATGGAACATTGCGCGTGTGACTGCCTTTGTCCACCCGAAATAGCCTTAAAGATTGATAGAGCTCCGAATGCAACACAGTGACGTTTGATGGCCGTGCAAACGAAGAAAACTCAACCGTCCGTACACGTCGTCCGCGGCAATGCTTGTCGGCTGTCGTCAGCGGGTGGGGTGGTTGGGTGTTTGGGGGTTTAACGTCCTTTTCCATCACCTACGGGTGATATCGAAGATGAAGGGGCAACGATGAAAAAGCCAGCACACATATTTGCCCCAGCCGGGATACGAACTCACGACCCGAGCATTAGAAGTCCAACGCTCTACCACTCGGCCACCCCGGCTGTCGTCGGCGACAATGCCACGGGCTACTGCGTTCAATCAGCTTAACGCAAGCCTGTCTGTGCATATATTTGTGCATGTGTCATAGTAGTGGGATGTTAGACACCAGCAAAACAGAACGATCTTTGAGCCTGATGATGGTAGTAACGGGGCCTTTAAAAAAACCCATACACTCTACTCTCGTTCCCTGCTCCACTAACTGCTCGGCAAAATTGACTTTGAACAGAAAAGCTGCCGAGCAGAAACAACAAGGAGACATGGAACGCTAAGCAAATTCACGATCCCGCTCGAAGCATACCTCTTAGGGTGAGTCACAGTGCACATGGCTATCCTTGCATCATTGTTTTGGTTCCATCGCAGGTGTTTTACCAGGGAGGGAAATGCTTCTGTTGGCATACATCTAATGCCACAACAAACATGCCGCTTTTGGGGCCTGCGCATTTTTGCGTACACACGGGGGGGGGGGGGGGGGGGGGGGGGGAAGACTGCGGGGTTGTACCAGTGCTACCACGATTTAAACGTTTTGACAACGATTGGCCTGTGGCAAAGCCACACGAGTGTCTGAAAGATTGGCACACCAATATCTTTACATTCTGGAAGAAATGTAAGTCTGTGTCTAGTGAATGCGCGATTCTTTCTTCTTTCTTTTTTTTTCTTTCACACAGACAAAACGAAACCTAAGGAGTGTTTCCAAGGATACTCAGGTTTAAAAAATCCTTGCGTATTTGGTGGTCTGTCTGAAAGGAAGGGGTCGTTTATCAATAGATAACAACATACTCATATTTCAAACATGTGGTAGGGGAGCCGGGGTGGCCGAATGGTAGAGCGCTGGACTTTCAATGCTCGGGTCGTGAGTTCGAATCCCGGCTGGGGTCAAATATTTGTGTTGGCCTTTTCCTCGCTGCACCGTCTTTGATATCACCCTTGTGTGGTGGAAAAGGACGTTAAACTCCCGAACACCCACCCACCCACCCATAAACATGTGGTAGAGCGTTGGACTTTCAATGCTCGGGTCGTGAGTTCGAATCCCGACTGGGGACATATATTTATGCTGGCCTTTTTTCTCGTTGCCTCGTCTTTGATATCACCCATTTGTGGTGGAAAAAGACGTTAAACTCTTAAACACCCACCCAACCATCCACCCTCAAACATGTGGCTTTAACTAGAGCCATCGTTGGCCAAAACATTTGACGAAGAAAAACTCAAGGCTCGTTTGCGGTGCTGCTCGCCTTTGAAAATGGAAACACTTGGTGCTACCGTTTAATGGATTTCGGTTTGTCTGTGCATCAACCAGAAAACCACCGCGACATACACTAAACGCTTTTACAATATAAAGAAATACGCAAGCGCGTAATAGAACAATTTCAAACACACAGATGTACCTGAGAGTAGTCGTCGCGATAACTTTTGAATCGTAATAGCACCAAAACACTCCGCAATCTTGACTACCACCGTAGTTTGGGCAGTTTATAGCGTACAGGCCGAGCCAACCCGGCCTTTTCCATTATCCTATTTACATCGTCTTGTCAAGGATGTTGTTTTCTTCAACACCATCCATCAACTTCTGAATTCCTGTGTCGGTCAAAGTGCAGAATAATATGAAAAAGATACGCTTTGGAGTACTTGTTGTGCATCGGTTTTGGGGTGGGGTGGCCGGTTTGGGGGCAGTTTACTTTTACTGGAGTTCTGAGCAAGCTTCACTGTAGTTGTCAGCCTGTGCATGAAAGAAGCGTAGACACTGAGAGGGGGAAAGTCATCTCAAACACGATGCTGGGGGGGGGGGGGGGGACGCTTGAGAGATCGGGTGGAGTGCGTATGAGCTTTCCTAACCAGACAAAATGTCATCTTGAACTGAACCAAACTGAACTGAACTGTTTCTAGACGTACGTTCAGCGGAGTCTCCTTCTCGGACAATTGTTAGTTTTGACAATACAGACTATGGGATCTCTACAATGACAAAAAAAAAAAAAAATTGTTGACGCTCGGGTTGTGAGTTTAAATCCCTGCTAGCAGCCAGACAGATTGTGCTGGCTTTTGTCCTCGCTGCCCCGCCTTTGATATCACCCTTATTTCGTGGCAGAGAGCGATAAACCCCGTCATCAACCAACAGGAAAAAAATTACCTCGGACCTGACAATTTTGACCGCCTGTGCCATATAGAACTGACAACACTAAATGGGCTATAGTCATCACTTGGAGAAACGTTAACCTTTCCCAAGTACCTAAAAACCTCCAGTGTTTTCACCCAGAGCACGTCAGCCAGGGTGCACGTATCACTATTTCCATGAGCCCCCCACGGCTGAGGCTGATTCCCTTGGAGCGGTACGAAGTATTTTGCCAATCTCTTTGCCGCCGATAAATGATACAGAGGCTGGGCGGGGTGTATCAGGCAAGCTGTGGGAAGGATGGAAATGACACAGTCTCGGAACGATCCCGGAGCCGGTGGCAATTTCAGTCGTTAAAAGGATTCCTTCAGGTTCCCTAGAGCGTCCTGCCGATACGTGTGTATAGTGTGTGTGTGTGTGTGTGTGTGTGTGTGTGTGTGTGTGTGTGTGTGTGTGTGTGTGTGTGTGTGTGTGTGTGTGTGTGTGTGTGATTTCGGTACAAAGATAGTAGGACGAAGAGTCAGTGCACTCTCACACGAACAAATGATACCTCCAGATGTCCAGGCTTTAGCCGAACACATCTCCGTCTCGTAGCAGAAGAAGATAGTAATACCTCGTTGCCTCAGTGCATCGCCGTTTATGAAGGTGCAACAGGCACCAGGAAATTAACATTATACTGCCGTTGGCTATGGGCTATTCAGGCCTCTTTATCTTCTCTTGTGTGCGTGCATGGGTTTCAGGGAAATCAACAGCAGTTCAGTCACGCGGTCGTTCCACCGGCTACAGTAGTAGATGCACAGAAAGTGTGTTGCGATTGTGGCCGGTGATTTCGGTACAAAGACAGTATTATGACCATTCTCAGACGAAACTGGCATGATACCCCCTCGGATGTCCGGGTTTTAACGAACACGTCTCCATCTCGAAAAACGACGCGGACGAAAACAGTAATATCTCGTTGTCTGCATCGCCGTTTATAAAGGTGAACAGGAACTCAGAAATTACCTTTACGTATGAGCTATTAAGGCTTTTTTATCTTCTCTTGTGGGCATGGGTTTCACGGAAATCGTGAGTTCCAAGTTCGTGTTATAGTTCATGTTATCGTTCCACCTGTACTAGAAGAAGAGAAAGAGCGCATTGAGTGTGGGTGATTTCAGTACATAGATACTGAGAAGACGATTCAGCCGAGCCTGATATGGACAAACGATACTTCCAGATGCCCAGGTTATTAGCGAACACGACTCCGTTTCCTGGCAGAAAAAGGAAGCGGAAGAAGATAATAGCATCTCGTTGTCTGCATCGCTGTTTACAAAAGTGAAACAGGAGCCAAGAAATTAACATCATACTACCGTTGCGTATGAGCTACTTGGGCCTCTCTGTCTTCTCTTGGGGAGCCGGGGTGGCCGAATGATAGACCGTTGGACTTCTAATGCTCGGGTCGTATCCCGGCTGGGGCCAAATATCTGTGCTGCCTTTTTCATCGTTGCCCCGTCTTTGGTATCACCCGTATGTGGTGGAAAAGGACGTTAAACCCCCATACACACACCCACCCACCCAGCCTATCTATTCTTGTATGCATAGGTTTCACGGACATCTAATGCTAAAAATTCACGCTATCACTCCACCTGTGCTAGTAGAGGCACTAAAATGCCCGGTCGTATACTTAAAATGTGGCTACAATGCACAGATTTGATAATACTTCCTTCTAGGCTGTCTCTGTTCTTTTATCTTTTTTTTATAGGGAAACCCCGACAAATACATTTCGCTATTTCTGAAGTCCGATTTCGCTGCACAAGCGTTTTAAAGTGTGTTCACGTACGTTTAATTTTGCTCTTCGCGACCCCTTATCTAACATGTTTATCAAGGGTGTGTATTTTATGCAGTCGCTAACGGAATAAACAACATTTATGTGTCCGAGTGTCAGATTCTAGCGGCTCCAGCGTCTATTCATGCGGTTAGTAACCCTAGTGTTGAATTCACACGCTTGTTTCAACGATGCACGAATCTGCGTATTCACGATAGCGTACTTGACAAATTATCCCCAAATCTCTGTTTATTTCTTTCCCGCGTGTCACCGTGCTTTGAAGTGTTAGTTTACGAGGCTTGTCTGGAAGCTGTAAATTCGCGTTTTATTTTTACGTGTCCACATGCACAGCCGTCTTTTTAGCTGTCATGAAACTAGACCCAAGTCTGTCGTAGGTGTACGCTGACTGGCATTTATGTAGGTCTGCCTAGCGTCACGCCTGATCTGCAGCTGATATATCGGCTGGTACAGTGGTAGTGGAAACTGACTTGAAAGTGTGATCCTGCCGGCCCTAGACTGTCTTGCGTCAGAGTAAAGAGCTTCCCCCTACGTACGGGGAAGCTCTTTGGTCAGAGTACACACGCGAGACAGAGTTTCTCCTCCTGCGTCAGCGAATGGTGAAGGGTAAAGAATCCACTGCGCCATCGGGGCCAGTCTTGCATTCGACGTTTTTGCTACTATTTCATTGCCCCTGGCGGGAAATTCGGGCTCTTTCGTCTGGGAGAAGCGCCTCGCCGCCGTGCAGCGCCACCCAACCCACCTATAATGTTGCTGATGGAGGAAAGTTGAAGGATCCGGAGAGAAAGCCCTGATAAGCAGCACGAGAACCAGAACAAACCGGTTTCGCATATCAAAGCTCAACTTGGGGCCTAACTAGTTCGTATACCTCAAGCTCCATAGACGAGAGTCTGTAGCACATCATTGGGAAAACACGGGTAGAAATCTTCTGTCCGTGGCGCATCCAAGGGAACAACAAAGTAAACTGAGCGGAAACGAAGAAGAACACGAAAAGCAGTCTGCGCGCGGGGTCTCCTGAGTCAGACGTATTGGGCTCGGGTCGGACCAACCCTTGGCCGCGACAGCTGTGACCGTCGTACGGGTAACGCAACGGCTAAAATCGGACGCGCTACCTATTACTATCAGAGAGTGTACATTGTAATGTAGTCTCTCTGTTACTATTAGACCATTGCCCGACACCTTGTCACGCTAGAATGGTCACAATTCATTCCTGACCGCTTTATGGAAATCGTGGGTACTCGAATGAAATGGTGCCACTATACTGATCAGTCGATACAGCAGCTGCTGCGTGCCTACACTCATTTGGTAAAGAAGCGTAAGCGCCATGAACATGATGAGTACTTACGCCCTTTCATCAGTCGACGGTTGATGCGTATAATTATGTGTTAATCTATTCCTGTTCGGTAACTAGGTATGAACTCCATTTGCACGGCTCAACTCTAAGAAACATCCAACAGTAAAGACTGGAACCACGGTCCAGTCATTTGGAACAGCCTGCCTTCCCATGTTCGCCATGCTGAGTCGGCGGACTCTTTTAAAACCGCTTTAAAATCCCAATTTTTAAAATCCCAATTTTCCGGCTGTATTATAATTATAGACTAAAATGACTGCTCTACCATCACTGCCACCATCATTATGTCGTGTTAGGATGTATCATGATGTGTACGTGACGTGTATTTTGTGTGTATGTATTGTGACATGCATTTAATGACATGTGTATCTATGTAATGCCACTCTGCTATTGTGAGGCGCCCAGAGCTCCAACAGGAGGTTGGGCGCCAGACAAGTTCTCATTATTATTATTATTAAACTAAAAAATAGCAGACTGAGACTTACCGTGTATATCGTATATGACTTTCTTCTCTTTGTCACTTTTTCTCCTCTCGGACTTCGTGGAGCTGTCAACGTCGTTAGCTGATGAACCTTTCTTCCTCTGAGCGGCTGCAAACAAACGCGAAGCCATCATTAGATCAAGTGTAGATTTTGAACTGTGGACGCGCGTTAGGAGATACCCTGCATGCAGGATGATTTTCACAGTGTCTCGTGCTTATCGTTGAGCAATGCTCTTGCGTAAACCTTCATGATACTTCTGTCTTCTGGTTTCCATATATAGATTGAATACCTCCACAGCTTCTGTAGTGAACGAAGGACATGCACGCACAATGTTAAAAAGGAACGAAAAAAAAACAAAAACGGGAAAAATACAAGAAAGAAAGAAAGAGAGAAAGAAAGAAAGAAAAAGAAGAAGAAAAAGACGGAGACACACAAAAAGCACACGTACAAGGCGAGTACCCGACTGTCCATGAAATGCTTGTGATCCGGTAATTTATAACTTGAGTGTTCTCATCGTCTAACATCGTAACGCTCTGTCAAAACGGTCTTACTCAAAGGCTCCAGCAGTATAAGTAGCAAGGGAAAAAAAAAGCCTTCAGTGTGTGTTTCGTCCTTTAACCACAAATCTACAAGGAATTCTGTCAAACCTGCGCTACTGACAACGCTTCGCAACTGACTCACGTACCGGATACACCTGCACTTAACTTATGCAAACTCGAATCTGAACGCAAACAAAGCAAGCGAAAGCTCGTGGCCCGAGGCTAAGGTGCGCTCGATTTGAATTCAGTTAATTTTCAAATACCGGTCGCGCAAATCCACTGAAGCGTGGAAAATAAAAGGCGTAGTGAGTGGTGTTATACAACGCTGATTTTTAGAGCAGCTTCAATACATTCATACATCCAATTGTGTGGACGGTCTCTGTCACGTTTAATCATATGTGCAGTCAAGCAGAATGGCAAATCCATTACGGCAGTGAAGTGTGGACGATTCAAAAGTGGGCACACTAAACAGGTGTTCTGTAAATGAATATTTTCAACTTGAACGATAGATTTTTACGTAAAGCCTATTTGAGCCAGCAGCGAAAAATATTTAAACTTTAAAAAAAAAAATACCTGTGGCGTGGAACGCGGGCGGTGAGACAGTACACGAATGAAGGTCACGGTCAAAGCTTAGCGGAAAAGGGTCTCCTTGTATGGTTGGCCGAAACTGTCACATTAGCATACTTCCTGGTGGCAACAAATTTTATGCTGCTATGCGGTAGATTCAACCAGTCCCAGCCCAGAAACTGGGACAAATGAACAGGAAATATCTACCGTCGTCTCGAAAAACGGCCGAAGGGCCAGAATCTAAATAGCCGTTAGTGCCCTTTTGATGATGATAGTCGGCGATGTGCTCGAGACGTAATTACTTACTGCTAGCAAGAAATCGAACCAATCACAGGAGCAGGGCGGGTGGGTGTTTTGGGGTTTAACGTCCCAATCACAGGAGCAGGGCGGGTGGGTGTTTTGGGGTTTAACGTCCCAATCATAGGAGCAGGGCGGGTGGGTGTTTTGGGGTTTAACGTCCCAATCACAGGAGCAGGGCGGGTGGGTGTTTTGGGGTTTAACGTCCCAATCACAGGAGCAGGGCGGGTGGGTGTTTTGGGGTTTAACGTCCCAATCACAGGAGCAAGGCGGGTGGGTGTTTTGGGGTTTAACGTCCCAATCACAGGAGCAGGGCGGGTGGGTGTTTTGGGGTTTAACGTCCCAATCACAGGAGCAGGGCGGGTGGGGTGTTTTGGGGTTTAACGTCCCAATCACAGGAGCAAGGCGGGTGGGTGTTTTGGGGTTTCACGTCCCAATCACAGGAGCAGGGCGGGTGGGTGTTTTGGGGTTTAACGTCCCAATCACAGGAGCAGGGCGGGTGGGTGTTTTGGGGTTTAACGTCCCGATCACAGGAGCAGGGCGGGTGGGTGTTTTGGGGTTTAACGTCCCAATCACAGGAGCAAGGCGGGTGGGTGTTTTGGGGTTTAACGTCCCAATCACAGGAGCAGGGCGGGTGGGTGTTTTGGGGTTTAACGTCCCGATCACAGGAGCAGATTTGTATGTGTCTTACAGGTAGCAGAAAATAAGCAGTAATAAACAGGCACGTCAAACTGGGCCCGAGGCTGGCTAATATTCAGTTATAACTGCTCGCAGTATAATTTCTACTTTACCAAACAGTAAATAATAATAATAAGGATTTGTCTGGCGCCCAACCTCCTGCTGGAGCTCTGGGCGCCTCACAATAGCAGAGTGGCATTACACTCGTTACACACACATTACATACATACTAAATACACGCCACACACATTACATACATACTAAATACACGCCACACACACATTACATACATACTAAATACACGCCACACACACATTACATACATACTAAATACACGCCACACACACATTACATACATACTAAATACACGCCACACACACATTACATACATACTAAATACACGTCACACACACATTACATACATACTAAATACACGCCACACACACATTACATACATACTAAATACACGCCACACACACATTACATACATACTAAATACACGCCACACACACGTTACATACACACAGTCACGATACATCCTAACAAAACATAATGATGATGACAGTGATGGTAGAACAGTCAGTTTAGTCTACATAATGCAGCCGGAAAAGATGGGATTCTAAAGCGCTTAGGACAGCCCGCCGACTCAGCATGGCGAACACTGGAAGGCACTGAGGTTGTTCCACATGAGTGGACCATGGTAGAGCAATGCTCGCTGACCCAGTGTTTCCTGTAACTCCTCGTTCAGCACCAGTAACTGTCAGTCCGTCCAACGTCACGTGAGCAGTCTCTGGGCTGCGGATTGTTTCGATAACTTCCAGCAAAAATATACAGAGTTGGCAGTACAGTTAAAACGCGTATAATTATGTCTGTATCGGCTAACCATACATCTGTAGAACGTTGCATTTGCATTATTTAGTGTTACCGGGGGAAAATGCAGGAAAGTTTTAAACAGAACATGGGTGTGGCTCCTAGTATTAGTTCTCCCGTTACAGAATAAAGACTGTTCTAAAATGTTTCTATCGCCACTTAACACACATACATTCGATGCTAAGCTGCTGGTCGACGTCTGTAAGTTTCTTCGGCTGCGCTGCTAAGCTTCTTTTCTTAGTTTGGATCGATTAACCGCATCACCATCACGATGAAGAATGCACAACTACAACAGCGACGGCTGCTGCCAACACTTAAATCTAGTTATGTCCGAATGTTTTCTTTGGGTTAACTGCATCTTCAGCTCTGCCAAGATTCGATTTTTAAAAAAAAAAACTTATTTATTACTACCAAATATAAGAAGGGAGATGCCTGAAAGAGCATATCTTTCCAGAATAAAGATCAGTTTTGAAAAAGATTTTTGTACAGAAGCTCTGTCATAGTGTGTCCCATTCTGGGGAAGCAGGGCATACATGGGTGTAACCGATTTCATTTTTTCCTTCGTCCCGAAGGTACTTTTTTACGCTTCAGGTCACTACTGTCATAGCCGCCCAAATGAGACAGTCAGGGGTCAAGGGATGTAAGTATATGAAACGAGTGACGTCCCTTGTGTAGACTGCTAACAGAAACAACAACAACAACAAAAACAACAACAAACTCCAGGGTGGACAATAATGACACTGGGTTGACCAGTTGATTTTTTTCCCTTGGGTGGGGGTGGGGGGTGGGGAGTCTAAGCACGTGCAATATGCCTCACCGAGAAGAGCTCTGTTGTCCTTGGACAGTATGGGGCTGCCCGTCTGCCCGTCTTTGGTCAAGAAGGCCGGGGCGCTGGGAGATGCTGTCATGGAAGGCATCACGTCCATTCTCTCCTCCTCGGCAGAGAAAATCTTCAGTGATCGCCCATCGCCGCTGCAACACGCAAATCAGATGGGGCAGGGTCATACAGGTGTCGCCGTTATGTATCGGACTGCGCTGTCATCACGACGTTGGTTACAGTGATGGTGGTGGTGTGATGATGAGGGGGAGGGGAGGAAGAGTCGGAGGGGGTTAGGGGGGGAGGAGTGTGTGTGTGTGTGTGTGTGTGTGTGTGTGTGTGTGTGTGTGTGTGTGTGTGTGAGAGAGAGAGAGAGAGAGGGGGGAGGGGAGGGGAGGGGAGGGGAGAGAGAGAGAGAGAGAGAGAGAGACTGACTGACTGACTGACTGACTGAAACTTCAGTTTCCAAGGATGAGATCATAGACGCACAGGTCTCTCTAACTGTCTGTCCTTGACACACACACACACACACACACACACACACACACACACACACACACACACACACACACACACAGGGCATAAATAACATTACATACATAGCATAAGACATATCTATGTGATTACCCACAGCACATACAGCACGGAGAGAGAGAGAGAGAGAGAGAGAGAGAGCGCAATGCACCATCATGGCCACAAGCTTTCATTGCTGAATGCGAAATGCCAGCTTCCACAGAAAGTAACAGGCCACCTCACGACCCACCGTTGTCGTCTCAGTCATTACGCAGGACACATGTATCTCAGAACATTAACCAATGTCAAAGCACCTTCATTATCGTAAAGCCCCGGCGCTAGCCGCAAAGCACAGTAATCGCCCTTTTAGCAGGCCCACAGCACTGCAGGTATGAATAATGTAGAAGCATCACAATCGACACGGAAGAACTGCGAATCAGTGACTTAGCGAAGCCGCTCCTTCATGCATATTTAAAGACTCTTGGATTTTAAACTTGTCACGCGGAGCGGATCAGCCGAAAGGACTGAGAAAAGCGCTGATTACGTAGATTGCTTTGGAAAGGTGAACTGCGAGAATGCCCATGGCATAGAATCAGCTTTGAGCAGCACGCAGGAGAGGAAGGCAACTTTCGCTTGTGTGTGTGTGTGTGTGTGTGTGTGTGTGTGTGTGTGTGTGTGTGTGTGTGTGTGTGAAGTTTAAGTTTTTCATAGGTGAGGCTTCTGTTAGTGCAAGTTTTATTTGTTATTATGATGTCTTCTTATTATGTTTTATGGTGGCCTATAATTTCCCTTTTGGAATTGATAAAGTAATTTGAATTTGAATTTGAATTATCAGGGGAAAGAGTGAGTGACACTCATTTGACGCTCACCTTTCAATTGAGTCGCCACCTATATTGACAGCTGGTGTCAGCTATTCTGATAAAGGAACGCCCATGCGCTTGGCATGTATTTCTTTGAAGCAGTTCGTTGGAATTTAGTGAACACATCATTCGTCCGAAAACCACACGCACTTTTGACAGTCTACAGAGAAAACCCAGTTTAACGTCATTTTTTTGCTTTTTTCCCAAACGGTTTTGTCGTATTCGTTCAGACAGGTCTGTTTCGTGAAGGGAGCATGTAAACGAACAACAACAACATTAACAACAATCAATTTATCATCTATCCATCCCATAACCCCCCCCCCTCCTTCTTCCCAAACACACAGAGACGGACAGCAACGTGGTATACATGCCAGTGGAACCAGGTCAACGCCCTACGGATGAAATAGTTTCCTGCAACAAGACTGGGACTTTACGACCTCGCGCTCTGACAGGTCACAGTTTTGCACGTGCTGTCGACGTCATTCACAGCTGCCTTGGATCACTGTGATAAGGGAACATTGACTTTTCCCTGCACGTCAGTCATGCCAGAAAATAGGAACTTCTGCCGAACGTATGCTCAGATTTCAGATCGTATTGAAGGTAGCACATGGGAACATAGAGTTAGACTTGAGTCAGGCCAGAAACTAGAACTTTTGCTGAATTTATGCCCCAAGCGGAGTGGCGATTGATTTACGATCTTCAGAATGTACCTGTTCTCGTTCACCTAGTTTCCGTGGCCCTCTCTCTCTCTCTCTCTCTCACAAACACACACACACACACACACACACACACACACACACACACACACACACACACACACACACACACACACACACAGAGTCATCGTTTCCGGTGTTTCCCTGGCTGGAAAAATCCTTATCCTTATCATTATCCAATCCGTTTAAATCATCAAATCACGCAACTCCTGATACATATCGCTGCCCGATTTGTCAGTAACTGTTGCACAAACAAGAGCGTTGACCGCGCGCAAACCAACATCCATTAACCCAGTTTACAACAAAACGATCCAGCCTTGAGTGACGGGCTTAAATTTGGAACTTCAAACACTGAAACCTGTATGGGTTCAAGCCAAAGTTTGCCTGTTGTCCACAAGTTGAAACAGAGTTCAAGTTGAAAATCTGCCTCGTCAAAAATAATCGGGGGGGGGGGGAGAGAAAAGAATTGCCAGGCAATTTTATGTGTTTGCCTGTGCTTGATGTCGATAGATGTAACGTGTTGAGTCGTGCCAGCATGCCTCATTTGACATACGCCAGAATGGGAACACCTAGGGGTGCCTGGATAGTGTAGCAAAATAATGGCTTTGATTTTTCACGCCTACGTCGTGCACTGATTCCGGCTGGTTCTGTATTCCAATGTCCTGCATGCGGTGAACTTCTTGCGGCCTCATTAACGCTCGTAATATTAGCTAAGTTGTCAAAGTTTTATGGGACGAAGGTGGTGGTGGTGGTGGTGTGTGTGCGGGGGGGGGGGGGGGGGGGGGGTTGAAGGGGAAGGGAGATTGTGGGGTGAGTACAGGATCGTATCTTGGCGACAGACGCGTTAATATCGATTTTTTTTCCAAGGAAAGGAATAGACGTTTCGAACGTGATCAATGTATACATATTTCAGGTACACCAACAATGCAGAACGTGCTGGAAAGTGCCTTTTATCCCCCTCTCTCTCTATCTCTCGTCTGTTAATGAATCATCACTTTCTGCGAAAAAAAACGCTCGCTGACAACCGCAATTTAGTCTAGACGAGATGTTCACACAAAAATACAGAGAGAGAGAGAGAGAGAGAGAGAGAGAGAGAGAGAGAGAGAGAGAGAGAGAGCACAACTTCTGTTTAGATCTTAGCCGTAATTTGAACTCACGACCATATCGCCCTCCCCGGACTATCCGGAGAGAACCCCCGACGGCCAGTCCGAGTGAACGGTACCACATAATTATACAAATACAAAAAAAAACCCCTTCCCAAAGCGGGACTCGAACCCTTGATCTGCCAACTGATAAAGAAGCTTTACACTCACAAAAGCAAGACTTCGATGACCCTGCAGACAGGGGAGAAGGCGGGATGGTCCTCGTCGTCCTCCTCCTCCTCCTCGATATCGTCTAGGTCGGCTCCCTGAGCCACGCATGACAAGAATCGCTGACTTCCTGATACTATCCACGCCATGCTGACTCGTCTTCACCATTCTGCAGCCTTGCTAAGTCCAAGCTTAACGTCCCCGCCACACGAGTGACACGAGGCGGTCCTTCTGGGCAGGGTCGTGGAAAGAAGGACAAGTACCCGGACTGAAAAGTCTAGCTGATCACTATTCAATTCAGGCAGACTGGCAGGCCAGCAACACTTGATTCATCCTTGGCTGTGATGGACGAGTTACAAAATCATTCAGTCCTCGAATTATTTTTGCTCTGTGTCGTCCAGCAGTACGGCTGGGTGGGTCAGATCCCTTCGTGAAAAATGACTTTTCGCCGTCTCATCATCTCGATTTATCCACAAGCGTCGTGTTTGTTCGTCAAAATACACCAGATTTACATGTCCATGCAGAGAATCAATTTGCACGAGGTCTGCCAAGCAAACAAAGTCAAACTGTTGAGCATCTAGCTCGCCCATCTTTGTTTGTTAAAAATACAGACTTTCACGTCAACTCATTTGCCGGCGTCCTATCCAGCGGTGTGGACGGTTTGCGAAAGAACGATTGCGTATTGTCACGTACATTTGAATTTGATGCGTGCGATCAAACGTTGGGGCGGAATGCCATCCGTACGACACACATAATTATTCTGTTCTGAAAATCCTCCTCGGTGTTTGAACACGACCTGACAGAATGGTGGAAAAACGTCAGGCCACTGGACAAAAAATACAGACATACATAGTTTGAAATCGCAAAATCACGTACGTTACACAGACAAAGCTGTCTGGTCATTTAGGTGGTCAGATAATCAGAAGCTCTCTGCGAAAGATCGACATTTATATAGCTCGGCAACATAAACATAAAAACTACGGCTGTTCCGCTCTCATGTAGTATCGTGTAAGACGAATCGGGTGTGATCCTTTAAAACTGATGCTTCGTCGTAGCTGCTGGTGTTCCCTTGAGACTGACAATTTGCTGCATGTTGACAATCTCCATGTGCGTTAGAATACAAAAAAACAAAAAAACAAAAAAAAAAACCAGCATTTTAATCCACGCAAACCTTTGAATCACGACTCACCGGTCACAGGTTTACTTGCTTAGCCTCCAAAACGTAACCCCCCAAAGCGTGCTGCACACACAATTGATAAAGTGACTGTTTTAGCCAGTCCTTCCTTAAACACACGCTTTCCTCCCGCTTTTCCTCCAAATCCCTGAGTGTCAACATTTGAATTACGTCGTGTCAACAGAAATAAAACGTTCGTGTCAAAAATCGAGAGACAGTTTGCCCAGAACGCTTACCTATGCCGGGGCCTAAAAGGGCATTGAAAAAGACTTATGTGTGTGCGCGCAACAAATGCTACACAGTTACACTTTCCAGTCGATCATACCACACCTACCAGACCCCATGTCCCCGGCAACGCCATTCGTCACATGCGTATGAGATAAGATAACATTCACAAGGCTTTCCAATCTATGGACTGATTGATTTCGACAAGGAATGCCAATGTGGGACCTACAAAATCCGGACAGGGGAACGTCGCACTTTTGGCCAGAACGCCAATCTGTGCCACGAACCCTGTCCCCCTACCTCTGACGACAGATAATGAGTCTCAAGGCACCGTTTGCTAATACTTCAATGCCAAGTATCGTATTCTATCCCAGGCCTAAAGAGAGCTTGAGAAACCAATCCAATTTGCGGGAATGATCTTACGGGTTGCGATTGCAAGAAGGGTCTAGGGTTCTGAATTTCCCCAGTGATGAGATCTTGATAAATGCACAAACACAAGAGGGATTTCAATGCAGGCCAACAACAAGAGCTGCGGATTCCGAACCAATCGCCTTTCAACATGAGACTTCAAGAGTTGTCAAAACAAAACGAGCTTTCACAGAGGAGCCAAATCGTGCGAAACGCTTATAAACGTCTAACATTTCACAAAAATCATGTCAGGTTTGTGTGCGGCGCATATCCCAGAAGGCTTGAAACACACAACTTCAAATCCACTGCATTCAACAAAGTTCAGAATTCCTCGAAAAGTTCCACCTCTCAAAGAAAACACATTTTCAATAAACATCTGAATTCCAAGAAAGTTTCAACTCTCTCAAGCAAAAGATATTTTGCACCAAACATCTGTACAAACCACAGAAAGACCACACTCGAATTCAAGGCCTTCTACAGTTCAACTTTTTCAAGTCATTCCTGCAGATAACGATCACAAGGCGCGTACTTGACCAAAAACAGTAGGGTTCCACGACGAAATTGTACACAATAGAATTAGAAAAACGAACAGTTGTCATCTCTGTCAAACAATGCACATCCTTCCCTTGACATCTGTAAACCAGTTTCTACTGCCCGAATTCACAGTCTGTAACAGCTAAACTCCAGCCTGTTCACGTCATTCCTGAAGATCGCAATCAAAAAAGGACGTTTTGGATCAAAAACACTACGCTTCCGCAACGGAACTGTATTCAAGAGAATTCCAGGGAACCGTTGCCACATCTCTCAAACAAAGCATTTTGCACAAAACATCTGAACCAGTGACAGACCACTGCCCAAATTCACGGTCTCCTACAACTAAACTTCAGCTTGTTAAGACATTCCTGAAGACTGCAATCACAGGGGGCCGTATTGGACCAACAACGCTAGGGGTCTACACATCTGGAACTAAACTGTCCACGCTCTTTGGTCACGGACTAAACAGTCGAAGCTTTCAAAGCAAACGCCAGGAGAGAACCTACAGGTGGAGCAATTGTCAGCACAGTGCCAGCCACAATCTGCGAACAGCAGTTTTATGGAATCGCCAACAAAGGTCACACCTACAGAGTTCAATAGCGCCCCTTTGAAATCAGGTGTGACCGGACCGCCGACTGACACAGGTGAATAGAGACCCCGAGACGGCGGACATGACCCAGAGCATGAGATAGGGGAATGTACGCTTCACATCTTGCGTTACTGTAAGGCTAATGAGCGAAGCCAAAACTGTTGCTGGTTTGAGCAATCCAAACATGTAGCTTCCTTCGTTACGTGGAAATTAGAGGCCTTGTAAACCAAACTAATAAACAACGAGCCACAGGTTACCTTCATAGTTAATAAACAACGAGCCACAGGTTACCTTCATAGTTAATAAGTAAATGTCTTCTCACTCATAGTTAATCTCAGAACAAAATCACAACTGACAAAGTCTTAGTCTTGGGGCGGTCGGTGGTCTAGTGGTTAAGAGACTTGTCACCAATGCGAGAGGTGGGGGGTTCGAGTCCCACTCGGGGCAAAGAATTTTTCCTTCTCGTATGTGGCACCGTTCATTCGGGCCGATCGTCGGGGGTTCTCTCCGGGTACTCCGGCTTCCTCCCCCTCTGCTTTGGAAATGTTCAGCCCACCAAATTTGAAAAATAAATGTAATTCTAAATTCCGAAATTTAAATAGCTGAGCTGACCCTTCGCACCATGTAAATGTGTTTATGTCCAGTGTGTGAGAATGCGTGTGATTCACGTGAGCGTGCGTGTTGGGTTCAGTTCGCGGCGCTTTGAGCCGATTCGTGAAATTGGGTAAAGCGCCTATACAATACTCATTATTATTATTATTATTATCTTCATGTTAAGCCCGACATTGTCTCCTTACTCGACTTAATCTAAGCTCTTAACCACACAACACATAACCAGCCTTGTAAGTGTACCTTCATTCGCCGTGTTGCTCCTACGTCGCAGAGGAGCCGGTATAGCGCAATGGTAGAGCGTTGGACTTTCGATGCTCGGGTCGTGAGTTCGAATCCCGGATGAGGCCGAATATTTGTGCTGGCCTTTTTCGCGTTGCCCCGTCTTTGATATCACCCATACGTGGTGGAAAAGGATGTTAAACTCCCGAACAACCACCTCACTCATATGTCGTATGGTGGATTTACTTACTCTGGATCATGCACACTCAAAATCCTAACTTGAAATGCAGGAAGGGGGCTAGCCGAGCCGGTCGTCGCCAATACGTGAATGGTGGGCAAACAGAATCTAGGACAAACTGGAGTCAAGCCATGGGTATTAATAATGTCGTCACGTGTATACCTACCTACCTACCTATACAACATGGCGACCATGTACCACGCTAGGCCGATATGACCGCAAATTACGTATGCTGTTTGGCTAACTCACCATGCAGGTGTAAATGAGGCAGGACAATGCCGGCGAGGAGCCGTGACGGTGTGCAATCTGCCACAACGCAACCAGGGACTGTTTCATAATTCATGTCATACTCAATGGCAAGGTGTCGAATATCTGGCGCATGTAACACAACGCGGATACTCGACTGTCATACGATAGGCTGCTATTTCAAGTTGCATGACGGCTCGGGTGGAAATGGGCAGCGTTAAAAGCCTATACATTTATAATTGACAGGATTGTGTCGATGTCTATTATTGTGCGATCGTAAAGTTGCCTTTGTCTACAGTGTGGGTTTTAAGTGGAACTTGAACAGTTAAAGCGTGTTCGTGGTTCTCAACCTCAACGGGCAGACTGCAGTTCAAATAATTCAACGTCACAAATTGTTCTACCTTTTAAAACCCTAGCAGAGTCTGTATCGGAAAGATCCAATACTCACAAAGCGGATTTTTTTTCATGAGATATGATATCTCTGAACTGAAATATTCAACAGAGCTCACATGTACATGTCCCTTGTATGAAAAACCGAACAAGATAAGGGAGAAAACTTTGTAGGCAAGGGACGGAAGAGTAGAGTGACTAAAAGGAACCGAGATGATAATAATAATAATAGTAATAATAATAATGAGTATTGTATAGGCGCTTTGCCCAGTTTGACGAATCGGCTCAACACGCACGCTCACGTGAATCACACGCATTCTCTCACACACGGGACATAAACACATTACAATCACGTGGTGCGAAGGGTCAGCTATTTAAATTTCGGAATTTAGAATTGCATTTTTTTTTTAAACTTGGTGGGCTGAACATTTCCAAAGCAGAGGGGGAGGAAGCCGGAGTATCCGGAGAGAACCCCCGTGATCGGCCCGAATGAACGGTACCACATACGAGAAGGAAAAATTCTTCGCCCCGAGTGGGACTCGAACTCCCAGACCTCTCGCACTGGTGACAAGTCTATTTAACCACTAGACCACCGACCGCCCCATAAGAGAAAAGGCAAAACTGAGGACGCCCCCAATTAGAGGACGTATTGCACGTTACTGCGTATTACTCACAGAGATGCAATATCATCGAACAATAACCGGCACACGACTGTACAGTAAACTATAGTGAATAGGTGCGGCCATCACAGTCAGTTACTGCGGTTACCGTGTGCATGAAGCAACAATTCACGCAACGTTTCGTACGACCGACGTGAAAATGTTGATAACACGGTTATCAAGCGTGTCGTCATTTCCGGACACCTCGCTAACGCTCGTCATATTTTTATCAAAACATCTCAACGTCATCTTGCATCGGCCAGCAACACGCAAAATGAAATATGACCAGCTCCGGGGCATTTTTGCGTAAGCAGTAATGACTAATGAATTTCACACGCAAGTATTACCAGGGATACTTCCTGCAAGCACAAAAACTGGAAAGTCTTATTACTATTATTACTATTACTATTATTACTATTACTATTATTATTACGAGGTGTCACCTGGATTCGCCGGGGAGCCGGCGTGGTCGAATGGTAGAGCGTTGAACTTCTAATGCTCGGGTCGTGAGTTCGATCCCGGCTGGGCCCAAATATTTGTGCTGGCTTTTTCATCGTTGCCCCGTCTTTGATATCACCCTATGTGGTGGAAAAGGACGTTAAACCCCCCAAACACCCACCCACCCCACCTGGATTCACCATCCCAGAAAAAAAAACCACTGCTAACGCAAGAAGTGTCCAGGAGTCATTCCAGCTTGCGCCAAAAGTGCACTAACTCGTTCTCACTGGTGATTAATGTGGTTTGTTACGTGGGCATTGCCAAACGCCTTTCTCATTCATTACACCTCGTCCCAGAACCAGGACGACGGCATCATGATCGCTAAGCATACATCACCCGAGAGGCCGTGAATTAATCATGTAGCGAAAGCGTGGGCCTTAATGTGCCTTAGGAGTTCTGTCCGGTCAAGGTTAGCTGACAGTGACACCCTGCTGTATTCACAGTTCTGCTGAACCTGTGCCAACTGACAGACGTCATGCTTGATCTCGTCCGAGATACCAGATCCAACTGTTTGTGGGCATGGCAGCGGATTAATTATATATATATTTTCGCGAAGTTCTAATACAAACAGGGAAACGTTTCTGTTTTCAAGTGATGCCTTTAACAGTTCTGCTACCGAAAGGGGACGGTCAAATATTTCATCAAACAACATTAATTTATTATACGATACGACAATTGTGTAACTGACAACAGAGAGAGAGAGAGAGAGAGAGAGAGAGCAAGTCACCGAATTTTATTTCGCAACAGAGGTGACCTAACAGAGAGAGTAACTGAAACTGACACGGCAGGGGCAAAAGATCACCATTCCAAAATTATCGACCAACTAGCATTCTCCATAAAACCCACGTGCCAGTGTCTCAGGTTGAAGCAGGAAGTGAGAAGAGTTGAGGCAGAAAATGAATGAAGACAGAGGGGTGAACACTTAATTCACAGAGGGATTTCAGTTCAACTGATGAAACCCCACCGAGCCTCTTCCAGCATCTATATCGGGCTTCCTCGGGATTAAGTAGTGCCGCAAAACTGAACAGATCATCAGGGACCCCCTTTACCTCTGACGTCATCGGTGAGGTTCAGCAGGGTAACAAAATTAATATTTAGCACTCTGGAAGATGTGCATCGTAATAGTTTGCACTGTGCGGCACCGCGCTCATAAAAATAATTTTTAAAAAATCCTAAAACACAGCAGCAATGGAACCATCTGGCTGCAATCTTTACAAGCTTTAAATTCTTGAGGTTCTTGAGACACTGCATGCCCAAAGCCAACTTCAACAGAGTAGTTACTTTTTATCTGCATGTGATGTTTACAAGCAGAGAAACGTAACCAATTCAGCGGCCCAGTCCAACCACTTACAATCTAATTTAGCAATCACTCAATAAGTGAATAAAAACGCACGAAACTTGGCATCGCCTCTCCTAATATTTGGACGACAAACGTAAAAGCAAGCACAAAAATAAACTCAAGGTAAAAAAAAAAGAAAAGAAAAAATGAACAAAAATATGGACGTATGAAAATGTATAATTATATGAAAAACAGGTTGGGTGGGTGTTTGGGGGGTTTAACGTCCTTTTCCACCATATACGGGTGATATCAAAGACAGGGGCAACGACGAAAAAGCCAGCACAAATATTTGGTCCCCGCCGGGATACGAATTCACGACCCGAGCATTAGACTATGAAAAGCAGAAATAATATGAAAAGCAGAAATAATAATACAAAAGAAATGTTTAAATTAAAAAAAACCCCAAAACTCCAGCACATTTCTATGGGTACATTCCGTGAAATATTTAATATTAACTTATAATCAAAATGATACAGTTGATCTTACCTTTGCAAGTTAAGAGGGAATATCCGGTTCACTCTTTGAAACCGAAGACACGACAAAAGTCTTTTAAACATACAGACCGATGCACTGACTTTCAATCTCTATACAGTTCCGTCTCGCAGAAGTTTCTTTTCCATCAGCCGACAATCACTTCTCACAGCTTTTTAAAAGCTCCATCAGTGACCCATTAATCCACTTGGACCGAAAAGCAAAGGGTATCACTATCAGTCTTTGGACTGAAAACACCCCCCAAAGTGGGTCACGTGAAAGACCGCCTGATATTCCAAGCATGGACCTGGATCTCGCTCCCCTCGCAGTCCACCGCCACGGGCTCCGGCAGCCTAGGCGGCGTGTTGGGCCCGGAGGGAACTGCTGACATCATTCAGACGTTTTTAAGACGTGCAAAGACCGCCGAGTGAATCCGCTAGGGGCATTCCGATATTGACAGCTACTTCACACCTGTTCCCCCGCCTCTTTCAGGCCGAAACATCACGTTTCTTTGTAAAAACAAAGTGATACACATATCGTAAACAATGGGAGTGGGTCACTGGCCTACATAAGACTCTGGAGATTAGTCACTTCTTGGGCGGCGGTGTGGAGGGTCTGGCTGGCACGGAGTTTTGACGTACATTACGCTAAAATGAACAAACTCGGACTGGAGAAATGGTTTCTGGGTTGGTGATTACGCATGCCGGCGCATTCCAGATCCACATGCCTGTCACAGCGTTCGCGCCAGCTACAAATTTAACCGCAACGCATACAAGGATTGTATATTTGGCAGAACGCAAATGGCACAATTTCTCAGATTCTTTCTTTGTTTCTGTTTCTTTGGCGGAAAGGGGGAGGGGAGCGTGGGTTGTGGTGGTGGTGATGATGATGATGATGATGATGTGTGGCATCCTTTTTTGTATCAGTAGGGCAATACAAAAACATCACGTGAAACAGAATCTAATGAATGGAGAAGAACATGTCTGTATATGTGCGCTGAGATGAAGAATAATAGAACTCAGGAACCCAAAGAAAAGCTACAAAGAATGCCACCAAAGATAAAAACAAACAAACAAACACCGAAAACCTGAAAGACTATTCCCTGACAAAGTATTAGTAGAGACACCATGAACCCACATGGGGCAGACAGAAGAAAAGAACAAAAAGAAAAACGAAAAACAAAAAGCCGGAAAACCTGACAAACTATGCCCTGAAGAAGAACTAATAAATGAATACGACACGGCGAACACAACTGGGGCAGAAGGATTAAAGAAAGACAAAAAGGAAAGAAAGAAATGTAAAGGAAGTAGATATGATAGGACACGACCCCCCCCAAAAAAAAAAAAAAAAACAAAAAAAAACTGGGACGGACGGATTAAAAAAAAAGGGGGGGGGGGACACACACACACACACACACACACACACACACACACACACACACAAGACAAAAAAAAAAAAAAAAAAAAACCCACCCAAAACCACTTACCAGTCTAGACTTATTGAGCGGTGTCTGTTGCTGTTGTCTTTCGTGCGATCTCTCTGACTCAGCTTCCGTGCGAATTTGTACAAGCTTCCAGCACTCTCCAACCTGTAACACACGCCAACACACGTCTCTTTTGATCACAATGCCATCGTAGCATTACTACAAAAAAATATATATGGCTCTCACTTGCCAGAAAAATCAAAGAAGTGATTGTTGGAAAAGTTATGTGAGAGAGAGTGAGAGAGAGAGAGAGACATCGACACATTTTATTGTTTGGATACTTGATCCGTAACAAGGGGGAGTTATACATGCACAATACATGATCAGTCGTCATTGAGAGAGAGAGAGAGAGAGAGAGAGAGAGAGAGAGAGAGAGGGTGGGTGGGTGTTTTGGGGGTTTAACGTCCTTTGTCACCACATAGGGTGATATCAAAGACGGGGCAACGATGAAAAAAGCCAGCACAAAATATTTGGCCCCAGCCGGGATCGAACTCACGACCCGAGCATTAGAAGTCCAACGCTCTACCATTCGACCACCCCGGCTCCCCGAGAGAGAGAGAGAGAGATTGTTGGAAAAGTCATAAGAGAGAGAGAGAGAGAGAGAGAGAGAGGAATTGAAAAGAAACTACAGACTTCAACATAAGTCAAGGACCACCTTGACAGACAGGTCTAATTTTTAAGAATTCACAAAAAATAGAGATCAAGGAATCTTTCAAAATTTTTTGCTGTGAAAGCGTTAAAAGGTTAACAATGCATCCTACAAAGCTTGCTGAAGCTGAAAAACCACCATGTGCTGCACGGACATCTTCCAGGAATTTTAGCCAAATCTGCAAGTGGTCCTTGACTTATGTTGAAGTCTGTATTTTACAAGCATAACATCAGTATTCGGCGTAACGTATTGTCTTCGATACTGTTCTTGCTACTGGACTGAGCGCGCACATCCACACACATACGCAACAGCAGTAATAAATTATAGTTACTAATCTGAGTAGTCTGTTGCAGAAACTGAAGTCATTGCACGCGTTTGTCCAAAAGAACTATTCGGAAACGCCGCAGAACGAACACGAAACAGCAACATCCTATGAACACCTAACGAAGCCAATGCGCAAGCAGTGACCTCGTTTTTCTTTTAATTTTCCATTATACACATACACCGACCCTAATGACGACTTTTGCAGCTCAGTTTTAACTCTCTCAATGCAATACAAAGGCAGCTGCTTATCGTGTAAACGAGAACGGCAATGGCCGGATGTCGCATTTTAGTACGTTTCAGTGCACTGTGTGTGGGTATGTGTTTGTGTGCGGGTTTTTTTTTTTTTTTTATACTTGCTTGTTTTAAGTGTCGGAAAATAAGTCTTCCAAAAAAAAAAAAAAAAAAAGCGATTGCATCTGCAATATCTCTTCCCCCTTAACCGATCGCCTCTCCAATAAGTGTAGCGTTTCCAGCAACGCAATCTGGCCGCTTTATCCCCCGGGGGACCAGGTTTCGGTTTCCTGCAATTTACCCATCTTCCCTGCCCCAGTGGCCTAGTGCGCCGGTCGCCCGGCTAACGGCGGCGGTCAACGAACCCCAGTAATCGCCGTCACAATCCCTTTCACGCACTGTTTTGTGTCAGACTGACTAGAAACGTCATCTTGGGGCCAGGGAACAAATTGAATTCCGAAAAGAGACCCTCCATGGCAGAGTTGTTATTTTTTTGCGCGTGCGAGTTCTGTCGCCCTCGCCCTGACGTAACTGACACAAGGTGGCAGTGCTGTATGGTCAAAATCGCGTTGTTAGTTGTTGTTGTTGTTGTTGTTGGTGGTGGTGGTGGTGGAGGTAGTGTGTGTGTGTGTGTGTGTGTGTGTGTGTGTGTGAGAGAGAGAGAGAGAGAGAGAGAGAGAGAGAGAGAGAGAGAGAGCATAACATGCCAAAGGCACAAATTTGGCGCAGGTCCATCTTAAAAACCTTCCCTTGCTGACAGCAAAAAACAAACAAACAAACAAAAGAAGGAACGAACAAAATATCATCATCAACAACAACACCGACAACCACTATTCATTTTCAAGGCCCGTCTTCCATCAGCTCTACAATCACAAACCGTTCTGAGCAGTTTTGGTGTTTAACATCTTACCACTTACTTACTGACTCAGACATCTGCACAGCGACACCATCTTACACGTTGGCACCGAGCCAACAGAAGGGTACACGCGACGCGAATATCAAGAAGGAGTAAGCTAGTGATGCGTCCACGGATAACCGCTAAGAATTTGACTTTTCGGCGGCTCGCACAGATTGCAGACGGCAGTGTATCGCATTCAGAGCTCTACTAATCGTACAGATCGGCTCTTTCGAGGGTACAGGAGCACTCACAAGCGCAATTGTTCCAAACAACAACAACAACAACAACAGCAACATCATCAAAAAGGCGTTGGTTTCTGTGAAATCTAGTACCGCTGGAAGGCGAACGTGTAAACAGGGCGACAAGCAACAACAACAACAACATCAATAAGCAAAAACATCTAACAAACAAATTAACAAATGAACCAAACAAAATCAACAAAACAACAACAAAAAACCTTTAAAAAATTCTTTTAAAAAAAAATCTAAAAAACAACAAGAACAACAAACAAACAACAAAAACACCCATGAAAATCGATTCTCATAGAGGTCGGCGGCTGGGCACAACTCGCGTGCGTTACAAAACTAAGCAACCCACTACCAGGAGCTCCTCCCATGAGCACGCAATGTTCTTCGGGTCTAATATGGAACTGTGTTGTGATTGATTGCCAAGAAGAAATTGCCGTTCAGCAAAATTGCCTCTGCACGCATAGATGGGAACACGAATAGATTTAGTTTACATTTTGCTCGCAAAAAGTAAGCCATTTTTGACAGACCTCAAGTGTGGTGTGTCTCTCCTTCGCTACAGAAGCGGTGTTCCAGAACTAAAATTGATCGATGCAATCGAGTTAATATTCATTAGAAGAAAAGGAGGAAGATTAGGGGTTTGTGTGTATGTGTTTGAGGGTTTAAAGACGGGTTATAGCAAAGACAGGGCAACGAGAAACAAAGGCCAGCACACAGATTTGTCCCCAGCCGGGATTCAAACTCACGACCCCAGCAGTGCTAGTCCAACGGTCGGCTATCCCGGCCCCTCAGAAGAAGAAAAACGAAAAGGAAGAAGAAGCAGGGTGGGTGGGTGTTTGGGAGTTTAACGTCCTTGTCCATCACGTAAGGGAGATATCAAAGACGGGGCAACGAGAAAAAGGCCAGCACAAATATTTGGCCCCAGCCGGGATTCGAACTCACGACCCGAGCACTGAGAGTCCAACACTCTACCATGTGGCTATACCGGCTCCCCGAAGAAGAAGAAGAAGAAGAACAACAACAACAACAACGACAACAATGACAAGGACAACGACAAAAATAACAAGACACCGCAGGCACACACACACAAAAAAAGAAAGCTGAAGAAAAAGTCGACAACGGTTAGCTATAAGCTTCAGATTACCTCAGGTTCAAAATCTAATCTCTGTGTCTCTAACCACCGATTCGTTTTAGCTCTTAGCTCTTAGCTTTGGCCTCGGTCCTTCTTACATCTCAAAGTTATGCCGACAACCTCGTTGACTTCTCAGTTCCGCCCAAACCAAACGAAACTACACCCACCGTCTCGCCGTCTGCATTCCTGACCACCCAAAGACCCTCGCTGGCAAAATGTAGTCGATACACCAAAGTGCCAGTTTAACCCTCCCAATTAGCTTAATGTGTTTGTTAGCAAAGCGCAACTGTTGAAGTGCGAAATCGATAAAAGGCAGACATAGTTCAGCCCGCCATTAGAGAGAGTGCGTGGCTTTTGCTGAACTTGAGCGTGTGATTGTAAGTGAAACGCTGGAACTGAGGACATCGGATGAGCGCTGTCGGTAACATTTACACTGCTCCAAGCAAATACAAGGCGTAGGTTTACCTGGGACAGGGTTGCGGGGGAGGGGGGAGGGGTTGGGTATGGGGGTGGGGGTGGGGGGGGGGGGGGGGGGGGGGGGGGGGGGGGAGCAAAGAGAAAGAGAGAGAGAAAGAGAGAGGGAGGGGGGTGCGTACAAGAGAACAGATCAGTAAATTCGTCCTTGTGCAGATGCGACTGAGAAGTTGAGAACGGGTGGGGAATATTAACTCAATCAGCATCACGTATGTCCAGCCACCAGCAGCAGGCTGCAGTATCTTGCCAGATGGTGGCGGCGTTTGGTAACCTTTTAAATGCGGCCACCTCAGTCTGCTTGAAAGCCAAGTTGATCCCGTTCAAGGCTGAAGGTAACACTGTTACACCATCATCATTGTTAGCGTTTGGGGATGTTCCCGCCAACTCGGTCAAACCCGGCTGATTAGAGAGTAGTTCCAAAAAAAATCAGGGCAACAATTCTCTCTCTCTCTCTCTGTCTGTGCGCGCATGTGGGATCGTGAGTTTTCTCCAGAACTGTTCACTGCATTTTAAGCACGACCCCACCCGCCACCCCTTTACCCCCGGCCGCTCGTTTAATTTCCTGCCGGCGCTCCCCTCCCAACCCCAAACAAAAACAAATTAAAAACAACATCAACAAAACAAATCAAACTGAAGAACTTCATCATCATCATTTTTTTTTTTGGGGGGGGGGAGGGGGGGAAATTAAAATTTTCTTTCATTTCCTAAAAGTACTACTACAACCTCAAGAAAACCCAGAGACTCCTGAATATAACAGTTGCACTTTTACCACCCTCCCCCAACACACACAGACACACACAGACACACACCACCACCACCACCACCACCACCACAAACACACACACACATACAACCCCCCCCCCCCACAAACACACACACACATACAACCCCCCCCCCCCACAAACACACACACATACAACCCCCCCCCCCCCACAAACACACACACACATACAACCCCCCCCCCCACAAACACACACACACATACAACCCCCCCCCCCCACAAACACACACACACATACAACCCCCCCCCCCCACAAACACACACACACATACAACCCCCCCCCCCCCACAAACACACACACACATACAACCCCCCCCCCCACAAACACACACACACATACAACCCCCCCCCCCCCACAAACACACACACACATACAACCCCCCCCCCCCACAAACACACACACATACAACCCCCCCCCCCCCACAAACACACACACACATACAACCCCCCCCCCCCCCACAAACACACACACACATACAACCCCCCCCCCCCACAAAACACACACACACATACAACCCCCCCCCCCCCCCACAACACACACACACATACAACCCCCCCCCCCCACAAACACACACACACCTACAACCCCCCCCCCCCCCCCACAAACACACACCACACATACAACCCCCCCCCCCCACAAACACACACACACATACAACCCCCCCCCCCCCCCACAAACACACACACACATACAAACCCCCCCCCCCCCCACAAACACACACACACATACAACCCCCCCCCCCCACAAACACACACACACATACAACCCCCCCCCCCCCCACAAACACACACACACATACAACCCCCCCCCCCCACAAACACACACACACATACAACCCCCCCCCCCCACAAACACACACACACATACAACCCCCCCCCACAAACCACACACACATACAACCCACCCCCCCACAAACACACACACACATACAACCCCCCCCCCCCACAAACACACACACACATACAACCCCCCCCCCCCCCCACAAACACACACACACATACAACCCCCCCCCACCACACACACACACCACCCACACAAACACACACACACATACAACCCCCCCCCCCCCCACAAACACACACACACATACAACCCCCCCCCCCCACAAACACACACACACATACAACCCCCCCCCCCCACAAACACACACACACATACAACCCCCCCCCCCCCACAAACACACACACACATACAACCCCCCCCCCCCCACAAACACACACACACATACAACCCCCCCCCCCCACAAACACACACACACATACAACCCCCCCCCCCCCACAACACACACACACACATACAACCCCCCCCCCCCCACAAACACACACACACATACAACCCCCCCCCCCACAAACACACACACACATACAACCCCCCCCCCCCACAAACACACACACACATACAACCCCCCCCCCCCCCCACAAACACACACACACATACAACCCCCCCCCCCCCCCCCACAAACACACACACACATACAACCCCCCCCCCCCCACAAACACACACACACATACAACCCCCCCCCCCCCACAAACACACACACACATACAAACCCCCCCCCCCCCACAACACACACACACATACAACCCCCCCCACCCCCCCCCACAAACACACACACACATACAACCCCCCCCCCCCCACAAACACACACACACATACAACCCCCCCCCCCCCACAAACACACACACACATACAACCCCCCCCCCCACAAACACACACACACATACAACCCCCCCCCCCCACAAACACACACACACATACAACCCCCCCCCCCACAAACACACACACACATACAACCCCCCCCCCCCCCACACAAACACACACACACATACAACCCCCCCCCCCACAAACACACACACACATACAACCCCCCCCCCCCCCACAAACACACACACACATACAACCCCCCCCCCCCACAAAACACACACACACATACAACCCCCCCCCCCACAAACACACACACACATACAACCCCCCCCCCCCACAAACACACACACACATACAACCCCCCCCCCCACAAACACACACACACATACAACCCCCCCCCCCACAAACACACACACACATACAACCCCCCCCCCCCCACAAACACACACACACATACAACCCCCCCCCCCCCCCCCACAAACACACACACACATACAACCCCCCCCCCCCCCCCCCCACAAACACACACACAAAAAATACAGTTACGAATACAAAGATATAACGCTAAGAGCACTTTTAATAATGTAGCCGGGTAAAATGAACTTTCATTTTCTGAAAGTACTACGTAGACAACCTCACGCAATTCCGTAGATGCCTGGACGTTACAGTATTGCACTTTTAGTACGAAAACCACTTCCGACCCTGTCCCCTTAGTCTAACACAGTCGACCAGTTCCAGTGATCTCACGACTGAAATGAGACAAGGTCATGTCTCAGGAGACGTGTCCCACGGGCACGCTACGCCCGGCGCTGTCCTACTCTAATTTCTAGCGTCCCCGGTCTGCCGTGTCCCATCTCCAACTTTAAGGCGAGGTGACGAGCGATCAAAGTGTGCAGGAAATAGCCAGTGTTTACGGAGAAGACGGTTGTTTTTTGGGTGTTTTTTTTCATGAGGCGAGGTTATGTCCATTCAGTTTCCGTTCGGATTCAACACCACTTTATTTTACTTTATTTCGTCTCGTCTCGTTTGTTTGTTTGGGTTTTTTTTTGGGTGTGTGTGTGTGTGTGTGTGTGTGTGTGTGTGTGTGTGTGTGTGTGTGTGTTTCGGGGGGGGGGGGGTTGCTGTCTTTTCAAAAAAAGCAGCAGACCCCTCCCCACATCTTTGCACATTGACCTCGGCCTTTCACTGACTCACCTACCCTCGTCCCTCACCACTAAAAGACAAAATCAATTTTTAAAAAACTCAGTTCGGCGTGCACTTTCCGCACCAATCAAAACGGCATCACGACTGAGTCAGCAAAAAAAAAAAAAAAAAAAAAACATTTCTGAGTAGGTCATGGACATCCCCTGAGAGAGAGAGAGAGAGAGAGAGAGCCCTTGCCGACCTACCTAAATACACCGCACAAACCCAATTTCCTGAAATGTTCAACATACACCTTTGTTTAAAAGCACAGGTGAAATTAAGCAACAACTGAAAGCTATGGCCGGGTGCATGATTGGCAGATGTCTAATTTCTTCAGGTGCTTCTATCTGGCAATCGGTCCCACGCGGGCTGTCTGTGTGGCCCTCGCACCTTGGCACGCTAAATTAGCGAGGACGGCTCGAGTAGTTACCTGTGTTAATAGACCCGGCTGGCTGGAAGCGGAAGAGCTTATCTGTCCGGGGAAAAAAACTGGGGCCAAACACGCAAGCAATGCCACTCAGAGTTTGCAACCCCTTCAGTCAACGCATCAGCAAAAAGCAAAACTCCCTGACAGGAAACGTAGTGTAGGATATCTGTGGAAAGGGGCCTCCCTCTCTCTCTCTCTCCCACAGTTTATTCTCGCCCATTCCTACATGTATTGACATAAATGGTATGTTCATCACGCTTTTTAAATGTTCCTTTCTTATTAGAGTGTAGTTTCATTTCCTATGGTTTTATTGCTATTTTGCTTTTCTCCTGTTGTATTACACGTGTGTGTGTGTGTGTGTGTGTGTGTGTGTGTGTGTGTGTGTGTGTGTGTGTGTGTGTGTTTTCTGTTGAGATAGATATTACTAGAAATAGCAACGGCAGGTATGAAAATTGACTGTTTCACGTTAACTACCTCTACGGCCGTTGAAAAATAAAGTTTTCTTGATTCTCTCCCCCCCCCCCCCCCCCCCCCCCGACCATACTCTCTATGTTTATGTGTGAAATGTTTTCTTCTACCCTCTTTCAATGGGCCTATGGCCTACGAAATACACTTCGAATCCGGTTGGGGCCAAATATTTGTGCTGGCCTTTTTCTCGTTGCCCCGTCAGTCTTTGATATCACCCTAGTTCGGGCTAACCCATGAGTGTTCGGGGAAGACACATCGACTACAGGAGAGGGGAAACCGTGACTAATATCACCCAAACATGGTGGAAATTAAAGGACGTTAAAATCCAAAACACTTACCCACCCTACAAAATACACTTTTGTAGTGAGTCGCAATCGTAGTCTCTCTCTCTCTCTCTTTACAAATATCTCGCAAACATCAATGTCTCCTGATAGCACGTCTTTCCCACTAGGAAGACATTTTCTATCACCATAACCGCATACTTGTTTTCTCATATAGTTAACCCCACTGTATATTCATCAGGATGTCGATTAATTTGTTCTAATGCTGTGTGTGTGTGTGTGTGTGTGTGTGTGTGTGGGTGTGTGTGTGTGGGCACACTTTTTTTTCTTTTTTTCTACGCCTTCTTTTTCTTTTCCGTAGCCATAGCTTTAGATGTAGTACTTCAGTAGTTTATAGCAACGGCAGATACGTAAAATGACTATGTGGACAACAATGTCAATATCTTTACCGTTGAGAAATAAAGCTTCATTGATTCATTGATTCTCTCTCCAGCAATAGTAGACTGAAAATTGACCACTGCGGGACTCTCTCTCGGGCTCTCTCTCTCACACACACACACACACGCGCGCGCGCGCGCGCGCGCGCACATCGTGTCACAGTCTAATATTCTCATGTATCTGTCATGTGTCTACTCAGAACAGCAGAGTACCGTTCGAAGATAAGACGGCGCTCGCGAAACCTGCCAAAACACATACCGTACACGCCCCGGCTAAAAACTAAAACACTATCGACACTGTAATCGATATCTTATGACTACCACAACACAGAACAAGTGGGTGGGTGTGCGAGGGGTTAACGCTCTTTTCTTTCCACATATTGGTGATATACTTAAAAAACAACCAAAAAAAAAAAAACAAAAAAAAAACCAAAAAACACCAACAACAACAGGGCAACGACAAAAAGGCCAGCACAAATACTTGGCCACGGCCGGGATTCGAACTCACGACCAAAGCGTTGAAAGTCAAACGCTCTACCGCTCGGCTATCCCGGTTCAACACAGAACGAAATACCGACAAAAACACATAGCGGGGTACCTGGTCGTCATAGTTATAGCCACAGCAAATCACCACGATGCCGACTTGTAAGAACATGCATGCTCACGCAGCAACTATATACTTCTGTCAGCAGACACGGGACGTTATGAACAAAAGGACCTCGAGCAAATATTCATTCAATGTGAAACACAATACACCAACCGTCCCCTCTACCCCCCACCCCGTTTTGAGCGACAAGGCAAACCAGATACACTCCTTACAACGGGATACATGCCTAATTGGACACAGGTAATAACACTGAATAAAAGTTGTTGATACATACGGTACTCTAACGCAGCGAGCAAACGGGTAACTCATGTGGCCGCCTACCGGCGCACGTTTCACATACACACACACACACACACACACACACACACACACACACACACACACACACACACACAAATTCCGTTACAAGTTGAGACATGAAGAGAAGATCAGAAGATAGGAAGGGGAAAAAAGATTGTCTGTCAACATACCCTTTCTTGTACAACTGTTTTATGAGGTATTGGTGTACGGTGACATATGAATCACGCTTCTTCTCCGGCAGAGGCTCAATCAGTCGGGTACGTGTACACTCCTGCTTTGTCACCACAACACAAATACACACACACACACACACACATACGCGCAGCTCCCAGTGTAGTCTGGAGCACTCAAGCGTTGTGGGGACGGACTCAAAACAAAACCCGCCTAACCCAACTAAGACGATTTTCCACGTGGGCTGGCCCTGCTCCAATCTGACGCACCTTGTAACGGAAGCACGTGTGTGTGTGTGTGTGTGTGTGTGTGTGTGTGTGTGTGTGTGTGTGTGTGTGTGTGTGTGTGTGTGCGCGCGTGTGTGTATGTGTGCGTACGTTCGTGCATGCACGTGTATGTGTGACATTTTCGCATTACTGAGCTGGCAAACAGAGAGAGATGATGATGATGATGATGATGAAACTTTATTACGAGAGAGAGAGAGAGAGAGCCCCGCAGTGGTCAATTTTCAGTTTACTATTGCTAGAGAGAGAGAGAGAGAGAGAGAGAGAGAGAGAGAGAGAGAGAGAGAGAGAGTTAGTTAGTTAGTTAGTTAGTTATGGCTTAACGCCGCGCAAGCAACAAAGGCTATTTCGTGGCTGGAGAGAGAGAGAGAGAGAGAGAGAGAGAGAGAGTAGGGCAGAAAGGGAGGGGGAGGGGGTGTCAGAAGGATCCCAGATAATCCCAACAGAGCTGAGATCAAAACAAACGGGAGACTGGGTGAAAAGCAGCAGGAGTTCACAGCCTGTTGCCCAAAACACTTCATGTATCAGATGGCATTTCAACTCGACAACCCAGCAGACGGCCCCAATCAGAAATAGACCCGATCACCGCTGTTAACACAAACTGATGCACCCAAACCGGCTTACAGCAATACTATCACATATCAAAACATGTTTTCATTTCCAATAATAATGTAGAAAAAAAAACCGCACACATTGACGCACGCACGCACGCACGCACGCACACACACACACACACACACACACACACACGTACGGACACACACGGCATTCTACCTTGTCGATGTGGTGTGGATACACCTGGGAACCTATTCATCCAAAGCGTGCGCGGCGACTAATATAAATATCGGTTACATGATCAGACTGATCGATAATGCAGGACTGAACACGTTTCACAGTGTGATCGAGTCATACCAGATGACGAAATACACTCACACCCATTCCGGTGTGACATGCGAAATTGGCTCCTACGCAAGACTGAATGACATAGAGACCGGAAAGAATGATCAGGCACATAATTATGTTAGTACGTCCTATCAGGAGACAGTAGTCGGACAACTGCTAATCAGGTGCACTGTACTAACACGGCACAGGCAATACGTGTTACACCTTCTGTATATATGATGCCAGCTGCGTTCACACTGTGCATTGTCAGTGTCACTGTTTTCGTTGATATATGTCTGTAGTCCTGTGTAAAAATGCCAGAAAAGGCAATACTATCACGTATCAAAACATGTTTTCATTTCCAATAATAATGTAGAAAAATAAACCCCATAAAACGCACACACACACACACACACACACACACACACACACACACGGCTCCGGCACGTGAACAGTATCCCGACTTTCGGGATTCTTTTCAACTACTTTACTTGCGCATTGCTTCGGTCGGGAGCTGTGAGTCGCCGCAGTGCAGCGCCATCAAGATATACATCAGTTTTCGATTGTTTTTTTCTGAAAGAGGAAAGCCGAAGACCCAGAGAGAAATCCTCGATAAGCAGCCCGCGCCTTCCCCCCCCCCCCCCCCCCCGTAAGTATAGTGAATTCTGCCGTTGACCGGAGTCAGTTTCGCTTCGCTGATTTAGTAAAGTATGCATAAAGAGAGTCATTTTCGCGTGCGCTAAACATGCCACAAACCTCTAGCAAAAGATTCTCGGTAAAAAAAAGAAAAGCTCCCCAGTCATTTTCGCAGGCCTAGAATGTTTTGTTTTTCTCGCTACACCGGCATGACTGTGCAGCCAACATTGTAAACTAAGTCACCGCGCCACTCAGGCTTGGGACGCTTCTCCATGGTTAATCCAGTCCCACTAATCCGCGCCGGCCTTACAGTTTTTATCCCGGTCGTGCACGCTCTGCTCAACGAACCATGAAAAACGGGCCTGGTCGTGTAGTGCCTAACATTACACCGTAATCAGTATCCGGCGGTTGGAGTGGCTGAATAAACGCCCACAGGCAATCCGCGCAAATCATAGTCATAGTCCAAGTTATAATAGGAGAGCCCTGTGGCAAATGGGTCATCTCCTCAGTACTCAGTAATCTTGTTTCCCCCTGATGAATTTTGTACGTGTGTAAGTGGGGATTGATTTAACATGCAGACCAAACCGCTCTCTGCCCGGCTCAGACAAACTCGAGCCGGTCCAGTGTTGCACTTTGAGACTGGGTACGTATACCTGAGAATGTACCAATTATGATTTGCTACTCTGATGGATCGCTGCACTGACTTTCACAGTGTTACTCCAGCATTTCCACGATCAACTGACTTGTTAACACTAAATGCTGATGATCAACATTTTTCTTCTGAGCATTGACACTGCAAACACAGGTCAAATTCACTTTTCAAGTTGGGCACTTTTTCACGGTATCTATTACTACAAGTAAACCAGCTATGCAACACTTAATGTCCTTTATTTACAGCAAGACGTCCTACTGTCACTATATTCAAGTAAAGTCATAAACTCAGTCACTAAAGTTGTCACATTGTAAAGGTTCAAACACGTTATTTATTTATTTATTTATTTATTATTATTATTTTTTATTTTATTTTTTTTATTTATTTTTTTTTTTTTGGGGGGGGGGGGGGGGGGAGCTGAGAGGGAGCAAAATTCCATATTTCATTTCAGATTTGCGGATAAAATGTTTGCGGAAATCCATACACATATGAGTTGACGTCAAGATCAGTGCACACGTACCAACGCTGCCAGACTTGATCAAGGGGACAGAATCAGAAGTAGGTGTTGAAAGTCTCACCTGACCAGTTAAGTTCTCTTCTCAGTCACGGCACCGTTTTCCCAGGCCTGGGCTAATCTGTCAGTGCGGGGGTTGTGAAGATTACTCCCTATCTACCGATCAAGTCCTACTCCTAGCGCACACAGTGGAAAACTAGAAATAAAGCGTCAGCATCGTAGATCACCCTAGCAGAGCTGGCGAGACAGATTAAGCCCCCTGAGGCGCGCGTGCGAGGGGTCATCAAGTACATCATGCGCGTGCGGTGCTAATTCGGGACTCCCGCGGCAGGAGAGTCTCTCCTCTCAGTGTCTGTTTCCGGTGAGTGATTCTGCAGATCTGATGTGTGTGCAGCCATTGTTTCAAGATCCTAGCTGCTGATGCCAAGGTTCGCAGTACATATATAAAGCAAACCGTGCAACACCGGCCGACTGATGAGTGATGTCGTCATTGTGTGGGCTGAGCCCGGCATCTCGTGGGGTCCAATGATATTTTTGACTGATGACGTTCAGTTCACCGAGTCTCCACTGATCGCGATACTACTGACTGACGTTGTCGCCGGTCATCAGGCAATAACATGCCGCTGACGGAAATTAATACAAAATGACTCATTGGACACGCGCGGAACCAATATTGCATATTGCGGTATTTCAGTCAGTACAGCCGGCCGGTATCATGTGGCTTCTCGGTTTGTGTCACTTCAGTTTCTTCAAAATCTGCCGCTGTGACGTTGATAAGCGGCTAAAGCGGAGATCTGGGTCCGCATGTAAAAGTCGAGGTTAGGGATTTTAGCCCAGGGTTAGAGTCTAACCTCGAACTAAACTAGTTCTAGGGTTAAATTTTCTGTAGGTTTTTGGTTTAACCAGGAAGCGGGTCCATCCCACCATGGTGCCTAAGCCATTAGAGAATGATATTTTCTACCTTTCTTTGTTTCCTTTTTTAATGTTGTTGTTGTTGTTTTTTTTTTGTCCTAGTCTGGGTTAGGCCCGTAGCCGTGGGTTAAATTAACCTCGAGTTCTACAAACGGGCCCAAATCATCACGTTTATCTGCATGAACACATACTGAAATAGTCAGGCTTGCTGAGGTTTTCGGGTAACTCAGTGACACTGACGTCAGCTGGTTTACTAGATTTATTTCGCTATTGCACTGGTGGAAATACAGGGAAACAGTTCGAGCATTAACAAGATGAATTTATAATATGCTCAGCACACTGACGTAAGTCAGGTATGGACCACACTCCATCCCGTCGTCTCAGTCACGTTTTGCGCGCAAGTCAGTCCGGCTCAGTATCAGTTTGACCATATACTGGCGGAACTAATCAGTGACAGTCAAATTTGGTAAATTGGGGCAGGAGTCACGGGGGAGGGGGGGGGGGAGGGGGCAGTATCTTCAGTGATGACCTCACTCTGTTCTACATGATCTGGCCATTATCAATGAAAACAAAAATCAGTATAATCCCCCGAAGGTCGTTGGCGTTATCTGCCCAAATTTCCTCTGATTTGTTTTGACTGATACAAATGGCCCCATTCGAACGACCCAAGGCCAAAACAACCGCGTTTATCTGGTCGGGATTTTTTTTTTTAAAACTTTTGTGTGTGTGTGTGCGTGCGTGGGGGGGGGGGGGAGGAGGCATCCAATCGCATCTCAGGAAGCCTTTCGTAACGATGAGCTCGGCTGCCAGCGCTTGCGTTACACCTGTCATCTGTTAGCCTGCACTTTAGAACTGTGCTTGCTGTTTAAACAGCTCCCCAAGTCCTCAGCGTCTCCGTTTGTCTGTTCACCTGCATCCAACTCAAACACCAGCCAAAGACAAACCCAACTCAGCGGCACCTGGTCAAGGTCACAGCAACCCAGTTACCGGGTCACGTACGAGCGAGTTGTCTCGCGAGAGCCAAGTTTTATTGGCACTGGCCTGAGGGCAAAGCGGAAACTGACAATCTGCTGCAACTGTGTGTGGAACTGGAAAAGTCGTTTCTCGCTCATTGTGCCGGTTTGGGAAATTCCGCCCTTAGGAAGTAAAAACGGAGTTGGGAATCCCGGCGCGTGTACGTTTATATGACCATAAATACTCTCCGGTTATTACATTGTTTATTTGTTTTGTTTCAGTTTTTTCTAGAAGTGACACTGTGCAAACAACTGGCGGGAATTCCATGTTCCAGGTGGTCATACTGACTTTCCGTTGTTCCTTCCTTTTGACACGAACCTCTGACTCACTTCTTGTAATCTTTTCTTTTAAAGGATTGTTTTTCCTTCACCATCTGACAGCATGCTCGTAAAAAATGTTTCTTTTCTCGGTGCCCTTCCAAGCGACCGAATATCTATGTTTGATATTTAATTTTATTGATTGGTTGGTTTACAATTATTACTCTTTTTTTGGGGGGGGGGGGGGTTCCCTGCAAATTATCACATTTTTCTAGACTCACGAGGGTGGGTGGGTGGGTGTCTGGGAGTTCAACGTCCTTTCCACCACCATGTTGACATAATTATTCCTAGACTCACGAGACAGACGTAGCAACACAACACAGTGATTTACAGAGTGGATGTCTTTCAACTACCATCTCCAAAAGTTTTGCTCTCGTTCTTGACCCCACTGACTGAATAATAATAACAATAATGAAAATGATAATAATAATAATAATAATACTTTGACATCAACGTCCAATAATAATAGTAATAATAATAACACGGATGATGATAAACAACGATTTCCAGTATGGGCATCGACGTTCAATTCCGGGCGGCGACTGAACAAACATATCAATCTGCTCGCGCGATTGGCAGCTACCGAAATTACCCATCAAACTCATTGTCTTGGGCACTGAGCCATACGCACTTTCAATATATCTGTCTTCCCTCCATAGAGCTGTACTCCGTTCAGAGAACCTTGTCCGTCTACTGCACTAGACTAACACACTAAACCCGCGGAACAGGTCGTGAGGTACGAGGACGCCCGCGAAGAGGGGGGGTCGTAAAAACCACGAGTTTCCAGTTCGTCGGAGGAGCTCATAGCGACAAGCGATGTAGCGATGTGGTGAGGCTGACAGTGTTGCAGATTAGTGATAGCATCTCTCTGTTGCATCAACATCACGTATGATGGATGGCCTCAAGAAAAAAAAAAAATGAAGCCCAGACGGCTTCCAAAATGGCTTGAAGTTTGGTGTTCGGCCATTTCCTGGAGCGGAGCATAGGGTGCACGCACAACGCCAACAAATAAATGGAATGCAATTATCGGAGACAAATTATCAAGTGCAGAGAGAGGCCACGAGAGAGAGAGAGAGAGAGAGAGAGATGATGATGATGATGATGTTGATGTTGACACGTTTATTACAGGATAGAGTTGTTACGCAGTTATTGCCTATCTTACAAACTGGAGAGAGAGAGAGAGAGAGATGATGATGATGATGATGATGATGTTGACACGTTTATTACAGGATAAAATTGTTACGCCGTTATTGCCTATCTTACAAACTGGAGAGAGAGAGAGAGAGAGAATCCCACTGCGATATACGTGAAGCACAATATGCAATATCTTTCCCATTATCAAATTGGCAAACTGGTCTGTACTCAGTCATCCAACGTCCAATCCCTCATAAATTAATAAAAACGTTGTTCTCAACGACGTTTCCCTCACCATTTTTGGCTGCCGCTGCTCATTCAAAACGCATTTACAAAATGATCAATACATTAATATAGATAGAAACAAAAACAATCATCGACATCCTTTCCACTCCCTAACAAAATAAACTTGCCCAGATTAACTTATGGACGATCTTGTGTGTGTGTGTGTGTGTGTGTGTTTCCTAAATGTGGCGAGAGAAGAAACATGTCATAAACGTTCCTAACAGGGGCGTAGGAACCACGGGGGCCCTGGGGGCCCAGGCCCCCGTTCGATTTTTGGAAGGGGGGGGGGCCGAATATCTTTTGCCCCCCTCCCCCCCCTTGCTTTTGATAAGAGGAAAGAGGACACAGGACACAATCGCAGGACACAATCCTTGGCAGTCAACACACACACACACACACACACACACACACACACACACCCTCTTCACCCCAGCCGTATGGTTTACCCGACTTAGTGCCCCCCCCCACCCCCCTTCCTCTCAGCATCTTCCTACGCGCCTGCCTAAGATATAAAGAACGTAACTAAGGGGGGTATCACACGGTGCAAATATGGGGTCAGGATGGACACAACCGCCTTTATCTGACTGTGGAGGCAGCAGGTGGAGATGCATGTGTTCATTCCGGAAATAAATGCATCAATGATTCAATCAGTCAGCCGGTAAAAGAACAGCTTGCGCGCCAGCTTTGGAAAACACAACAATGTTTTTCTCGTACCCTGTGACATTTAGACGAAGCTGGTCCTCAATCAGTGCAGATCAACTTATGAATTAGATTAAAGACTACAATTTAAATAAATAAACAAAGTCCCGAATTTTTTCCTCTTGCGTACCCTGTGACTTTTGGGCGAAGCTAATCTTCAGTCAGCGTAACTTGATCTCTATCAGTTAGATTGAAGACCACAATTGAAATAAAAAAAAACAAAGTTCAGATCTGCTTTGTCTCTTTCGCGCACCCTGTGAGTTTTGGGTGATGTTAGTCTTCAATCAGCATAGATCTATAGAAATCAGATTGAAGGATAAATTTAAACATACAGACAAATTTCAGAGTATATTATATAATTTGTCTGTTTTACGTGCCCTGTGACTTTTGGGTATGATAGTCCTTAATCAGCACAGATCGATTTATATTAATCAGAATGAAGACTTCAATTTAAATAAATAAACACATCTCAGAATGTGTCTCTTTCGCGTACCCGGTGACTCTTCGGTGAAGCTTATTTTGAATCAGAATAATTAGTTCTATATGCATCAGACCGAAGGCTACAATTCAAACAAATAATTAAATTTAATTTGAGGTCGTATTAAAATGTTGTGTCTTTCCACACACACACACACACACACACACACACACACACACACACACACACACTCAACAGATGAAGGAATGACTGGGTGGGGAAAGGGGTGGAGGTGGGGGGGGGGCAGGGGAGAGATATTGCTGAAAAATGGGATGCAATGCGATCTCAACGATCTAAATGACTATACTGGCATGGATGATACTAATTCCATCAACGCACCACAATATCATGCCTCACCGCGGAACACTTGACGTCGAAATTTACGGCAAGAGCGAAGACAGATAACAAGAGAACCATTCTGTTCAGCTTACCACAGATGGACGGCAATGTGTCATAAATCCTTTGAAATCGAAACACAATGTCTAGCACTGTTGACCGTTACAATCTTCCATTAACTCAAACAGCCTTTGAAGTCCAAGGGAAAGAAGAGACATACCAATATGTCATTCATCTTCAGATAGGGCATCCCTGAGTAGATATGTCGGAATTCGGCCCGTCTGTGTATACGCCAAGTATTGTTCATGAATTCGGTTATATGTTCAGAAGAAAGAGCGCAGAGAGCAACATCATTTAGAAACAGATATGGGTGACAACAGATTAGAAAATTAGAAACACTGTGAGTGAACGTGTAATTATTTTTTAAAAAAAAGAGAAATAATTATATACATAAGTGAAAGCACTAAAGAGAAATAAAAATCTCTCTCTCTCTCTCTCTCTCTCTCTCTCTCTCTCACACACACACACACACACACACACACACACACACACACACACACACACACACACACACATCAGAACCGCCAACATTTAAGTGACGGGGGGCAGAGGGGGGGGGGGGGGTGAGGGGGGGGGACAAATGCAAAAAATGACGGACAGTCCGCAACTTTGACTTTGAAGATAGCAGTTCAGGTTAGTACTTACACAGACACTGACTCTGCCGAACCTATCAAAATCAATCGGCCAACAATTTCAAAACAAAACTGCAAATGAAATGAATTCAACGACGGTTTCGGAGACTGACTCAGTAGAAGAAAATGAGAATAACAAGACCGACTTCGCCATAGACAAACACACACACACACACACACACAAAGCTGAAGAAAGTCATATTCGCTCAGTAATTAAACGAAATGACTTTAACAAGATCAACAAGACTGTATACTCACAACGCAGCGTTCATAACATGTCTCCTCCGAGCACTGATAGCCATTTCAACTCGTAACGAGACCAGAACAGGCCCGAACGGGAGTGTACACACACACACACAGAGGGGGCAAGGACTGCCCCTAGTCAGACACCTCGCCGCACACAAAACAGGTAAACGCGCTCATCAAACAACCTGTGGAGCCCTCCTCCAAAGCGTGCTGCGTAGGGGTTTTTTGTCCGTCAATCCTCCTCTTTTGGAGCGTACAGGTGAAAAATCCCATTAACACGGAATACAACAGTCTGTAAAGAATCGGCGTATAAAACGATTTCACTATGCAGAGAGGTGTGCCTGGCTGATTCACCACGGCACAATCATAACTGTGTATACGGTTGACTGAAGCGTGCTAGTCGACTTCATGGTGACGATAGAACAAGTGGAGACATGATTTTTTTCTCTCTCCTTTCGGCAAAGCGGTGTCAATCGCTCCCCCCGCTATTCGCACCGTCCCCCCCGAAGACAAATACGAGCGAAGCCATGGTAAACTTTCCCTCGCGCTGGTGGCTTTGCTTTTGTTCTGGTTAAGGACCATCACAATCGATTCGTCGGCCACTGTGTACACAGAGACTCTCTATACACTGCGTCATGCGTGTTACATGTGCACTGCCAGTAAATTCAGACGACTAAATTCACGACGTTCAAAAACACTGCCCGTTTGTCTTAATCTTGTTTTCATGACAGCTCACAGGTACCTGCTGATAAAAAAAAAAAAGCTGGGCAAATGTAGGG
>JACVVK020000004.1:3747500-3767500 GCA_018292915.2 Batillaria attramentaria
CTCTACAATAACATGAGTCACTGTTATAAAAATGGGTACAAGTCCACATGTCCACACATTTTTTTTTTTTTTTTTTTTTGGAATAGCAACAGTTTGAGTGTACCCCTCCCCCCCCCCCCCCCCCCCCAACAATTCAAGAAAAGGGTCTTACTGTTGATGTTTATGTCTAATGAGACAGCCATATCTTTGAAAAATAAACGAAAACAGATTTAGATTTTTTTTCAAAAACAGTTCAAGAAAAATCACATAAGCACTGATGTTTACGACTAAATGAGACACTCGTATCTTTGAAAATTAATTAAAACAGACAAACCTGAAGTCACCGTAGTCAGAACGTCTGTGCCTTACATGAAGTTTGTCAAGGACCTCCCGTTTCCATGTAAACCGATTCGCAATTTGCAGCATCCAAACTTAAGATTCAGAAACCTTCTCCCCTTTCGTCTAAACATTATTATTCATTTGAAGAAATGTATTTTTGTAAACTATTTTTTTATCGCTTTGTTTTCTTTCTTTCTCCTGTTTCTTTTTTCCCTCAGGCCAGCGGAGTATGAGTGTTGAGTATGCCAAATCAATCAATCAATCAATCAAATGACTTTACTGTCCCCAAGCAGACATCCAAATGAAGTATTCTTCATACGCGTATATACATACCTCCAGCAAGTCAAAGACTTCTGATGTTTCTCTTCAGTCAGTCACGGAGGAGACACAGATTCCAGTGAAAACAGTCCACATTGAACACGTCTACTACTGCTAGCGTCTGTCTGCTCCGTCACGGAGTATGTCACAGCATTTATCCCACATAACACTGATCGAGTAAAAGCGCGTGCCAAGGTAATTCCGAGCTGATGCAGCGAAGTCTCGGCTCCACTGCCACAGAAGTTGTGGGCAGAAACCACTCCTAGTCGGGCAAACAGATCTACATCGTCTGTTGCATCTCGGAGCTGATCGAGTATTTTGCTCTGTTCCTGACTAGCTTGAAACCTAACACGAAGATAGAGCTACATAGTCTGTTGCACCTATGCGCCGATGCTGCGTTTTTCCTCTGTTCCTGACTCGACTAGCCTGAAGCGGCAGGAGGAAACAGAGCTAGATCAGTCACCTGTTGCATCTCATTGCCGATGTGGCTTCCTACCTCTGTTCTTGACTAACCTCAACAGAGTTACGTACTCTGTTGCCTATCAGTACCGAAGCAACGATTTCTCTCTGTTCCTGACTAACCTGAAGTGGTAAGAGGAACTAGAGCTACATTGTCTGTTGCTTATCAGTACCGAAGGAGCGATTTCTCTCTGTTCCTGACTAGCCTGAAGTGGTAAGAGGAACTAGAGCTACATTGTCTGTTGCATCTCAGTGCCGATGCAGCGATTTCTCTCTGTTCCTGACAAAGTGAAGCGGTAAGGGGAACTAGAGCTATACTGCCTGCTACAACCCAGCGCCGGTGTAACGACTTTACTCTGTTCCTGACTAGCCACATGAGGCGCTTGCGGGCTTTACTTCCCCTGTCACACTTCAACCGCAGCAAACCGGGTTGAGAAGCTGCACCGGTGGCAACACGTGCCAATAACATCAGGCGCCGTAAAATAAATGGTCGCCCACCTTCTGACTGTCACCGAACTGCACGTGCCGCGAGGTCGGGACACGGCGGACACAAAAAGAGGGCACACACACACAAAAGTTAATTATAAAACTCAGTGACGATCTCTCTCTCTCTCAGTCCGTAGCAGCCACTCCACCACTAATTCTGTCTTCCTTCCTTCTTTCCTTCCTTTCGCTCTCCACTCCTTCCCCTCTTGACGCTTTGAAGTGAGCGCGGACACTAAACGCTAAATCGGGAAAATTGCGGAACTCAAGAAGGGACGACTATAAAGCGAACTGCAGCAGATTACAGAGCAGCTGAAGTCGCGCGGTACGAGGTTTATGGTTGCTGTATGCATTGACGTAAGTTTGAACACACGCGGGTCTGTCGTCATCGTTTTCACGACTTCAGAAATACCCAGTCGGCTGATGAGAATTCCAAGAGATGAAAACACCAACATGCCGGTCCGAGTCTAATTACGAAAAACGCAATGAACTTTACCGAAACGAACTTTAACGATGATGATTATAAACGCTTTTCCAGCAAGTAGCATCTATTTAGGTATCTTCCAGACAGAACGCTGACGTATGACGAAAACCGCAATTAACTTTTTCCTCGACCAATCGCAACGAACTTTAACCATTAAACTCAATTATTAATGAGTTTCCAATAGGTGGCATCTACGGGGGTGTCTTTTTAAAAGAATGCCGGGTGAAGTGGGTGTCCAGGAGTTTAACGCCCCTTTTCAACCAGGGAGATATCTAAGACGGGGCAACGAGAATAAGGCCAGAAAAAGTCTTTGGCCCCAGCCGGGATTAGAACTAAAAGAACGCTGCATTAATATGACAAGGTAGGGCAAGAATTTGTGACACCGCACGCAAAGAAGTTTGAAACTGTAAAACGCGGAAAACGGAGAAGCCTGAACGGCATTTAAAAGTGATAAACCCGACTCATTACCTCAAGCAGAAACACTCAAAAAATGCGCGCTACAGCAGGTCTTGTACATCCGATACACGCAACGCCCTCCGACTGACGTAAGTGAAAGGTGTCACGTGGTAAAACACCTACAAAGATAGTACTTAGAATGCATTAGAAAAAGGTTCTCACATTTACAGTCTGGAATCTCAAGTTCTATGCAGGAATGCGCGGCTTCGGGAAAAGTATGCTAAATAGCGTTCGCCGCGATGAGTTGTGCGAGAGATCCGATATTTGTGCACTGCAGATCGACTTCAATAACATACTGGTCTCTTTTTGTAGTCTACGGCAATGTTAACAATGTTCCGGTAACAGTTGAACAGAACTGTTACTTTGTCCATGAACAAGCAATGTACGTGAACGTGCTAGACCATAGCAGGCACAGAGATATATCTGTACAAGGTGAACTGTTTTATTCAGTCTGTCCCAACAGTTATGCGCTCCCTGCTTGTCGCTGTTATAGATGCTTATCTTCAGCAGGGTTGAGAAAAGGTATTGTGACATGGAACTCTCAAGCGCAGAAGCGATCATTGTTATTTGTGTGCATGACGTGTTCGGTTCCAAGTCTTGTGTGGATCTTACCCTCAGGCACTGCGTACCCGCAACCCATTTACAGGTGAACCTGTTCACGCCGCAGTTAATTCAAAGGGGCAGACTCCCCCCCCCCCCCCCCCCCGGTGCTGCTCCGATTCAAAAGTTTCAACGGACAATGCTCTCAGCTAAGCTATTAGCAGTAATAACTCTGTGTGTGTGTGTGTGTGTGTGTGTGTGTGTGTGTGTGTGTGTGTGTGTGTGTGTGTGTGTGTTTTTGGTGCTATTTCGATCCAAAAGTTTCGACGAACAATGCTCTAAGCTAAGCTTTTGGCAGTAAAACCTGAGGTCTTCTTTGGTTTTGGTTTTCGCATTTTTTTAAATTTGTTTTTTTGTTTTTGGGGGGTTGGTTGGTTGTTGTAGTTGTTGTTGCTGCTGCTGCTGCTGTTGCTGTCGTCGTGATTGTCGTTGTTGTTTGTTTCTTCCAATTTCAAATCTGGGGTGGTCGAGCTAACACAACGTTGGACTGTCAATGCTCGGATGATGAGTTCGAATCCTGGCAGGGAGCCAAAACTTGGTGCTGACTTTACCCTCGTTGCCCCGTCGCTGAATCTGATATCATCCTCACCCAATAGGGGGAAAACCCGTTAACCCCCCTAAATATCCAACAAAGCAACAACAAGACATTAAATGCACATTTTGTAGACTGTGAGTAATGGAGAGTGTCCACTAACAGAGATGTGTGTGGGCCTATACGCGGCCGCTTAAGAACGCTGTCTGGTTCAGTGTCTGAGTGCAAGTTCAGAAAACGAGTGATAATTCCATGGCAGTTATTGTGTATCGTTTTCCACAATTACCTCCACCCGAGGAGCTGTCCTTGTCGTCAGACTACTTTTCAACAGGTTGTTTTCTTGTCGCAGTAAAGATAATGTAGGGGCGACAAGTGCAAAGGCATGCTTTTGGGCAATTCACTGTCCGTTCGAATGATACGCTGGCAGACAAACTGTTTTCAGATCCTGGGTATGGTGGACAAAGAAAACGATTAGCTCAACTTAGGCTCCTAAGTCCAGAAAAAGCAAACATTTATGGACGCAGAAAGATGAATTGTTTCAGACGAGGAATGTATTTAACGGGTTACTTTTTAAAGATGGAGAGGGGAACCGGGTTCACCCAACTGGTACATCATCGGACTTTCAATGTTCGGGTCGTGAGTTCGACTCGCGCGTGGGAGCCAAATATTTTGTGCTGGCTTTCTTCGCTGCCCCATCATTATGTTGTGAAAAAGGACGATGACTCATTAAACGGGCTGATTCCATCTTTGATGGGCCGACTTATGTTTTGGAACAGTTTCGCTCACGAGTGCGCCTGCACGCTCGAAATATTTTAACTTGATGATTAGTACAGCTCTGAATGCGATACAATGTTGTTGACACTTTGCGCGAGCGGTCGAACATTTTAAATTCTACGACTGTTGTGACACTGCTGGAGCGTTCAGTGTGGTCGAAGCGCTATTGAGTGCGCTTCTGTTGGCTCGGTGCCAGCATTACCGACGCTGTCACTGTCCAGGCGTCTAAGTGGTTTGGTGATAGATACCACGAAAACAGCTCAGAACGATCTGTGAGCATTAACATGGCAGCATTAGCTCTTTTAAAACACCAGCCAACGAAGTTTGAAGACGACTGAAAAACACTGACATGGCCAACAAAAAGCTTGCTTGTAAAAAAAATAACGCCAAAGAGCCGCTCAAAACAGGTCGCAGAGTGCGGTCAGGTCGCCACTGACTGTGGGAACGTACTGAGCCATGACAAACATACCCTGTAGTGTACACTTAAGATTCCATCACAACAACAGGGTCTGGTTCCAGTCAGTGCCACACCCCCGGCCCCTGGAAACAAAGGTGTCGCCCCTCTAGACATGCGGTTCGATACCGGGGACTGTACTGATTTGATCTGATCTGATCTGATCAGACGCTGAGGCAAAACAGTATGTAGTTCGTGTCCACAGGCAACGACAGGCTTCTTGCGGCCCAAGTAATTGGACTATGGGAGTGTGCCACGGGATATATACTATATATAAGCCATTAGCGGAGCCGCTGTCAACTGACTGTGCACTTTACTTGGTTTTTGTTGTTGTTGTTGTTGTTGTTGTTGTTTGTTTCAAGTTTTCTGTAAGAGGGTTTTGTTGGTGTTGATGTGTTGTTGGTGGTGGTGGTGGTCGCTTCTGTTTGTTGTTATTGCTCTGCCACGGTGCGTGCGCGCGTGCGTGCATGTGTGTGTGTGTGTGTGTGTGTGTGCGTGCGTGCGTGCGTGCGTGTGTGTGTGTGTGTTTCTTTGTTTATTTATTGTTGCTGTTGATTTTGCTAGGTTTTTTGTTGCTGTTTTTGTCGTTATTTTGTTTTGTTTTGCTGTTGTTGTTGTTGTTGTTCTTGGTGGTGGTGGTGGTGGTTGTGGTGGTGGTGGTGTGTGTGTGTGTGTGTGTGTGTGTGTGCGTGTGCGTGTGTGTGTGTTTATTTCTTATTTATTTATTTATTTTATCATTTATTATCATTATTTAATTTGTTTTGTTTTTTTGTTTTGTTTTGTTTTGTTTTTTTTTGGGGGGGGGGGGGGGGGGGGCTTTAGGGTCGTATCCCAATACCTCATAATGTATGGCCGGACTGAATGGTATTTACCGTTCAGACCTTATATCGAACTAGGATGTAATAGTTACAACGCTAAGTCTACTGAGGACTAGGCTTACGACCAAAAAAAAACAAAAAAAAACAACCCAAAAAATCCACAAAATTTATGTTCAGGGTTAAATATCAGAATGACAAAGGCGTAGGATGCTAATCCAAAATCGAAAAACATTTCGGGTTAGATATCATTATAATGACTGCCTGACGTTTAGTGCTAGCTTGGTGGTTTGCACAGGGGCACGGTTCAAGTTTCTGTTTATGAAAATGACGGATCGCTGGGTGAACAACACGGATGAACAACCAACGCCAGTCCTTGACCCAGAAGACGAAGACAAAAGGAGATCAATGATGTCGATCGCTACACGCTCAAATTACAAAAAAAAAACAAAAACAAAAAAACACAAAAAACTGGGATGCACATAGGCCAACTTTGTTTTGCATCAGTTGCGCGTGTGAGTGCGTCTGTACGGTCCAAATTGTCTATCTTAATGATTAGTAGAGCCCTGAGTGCGACGCACTGCCGTCTACAGGCTGTGCGAGCCGGCGAAACGTCCAGTTCTCCTACTCTGCGGCACACACCTCGCTTCGACTGTGACGTCACCAGATGAGAGGCGAAATCGGCGCGTGCGGTTTGACTCAGCGGTTAACCGTGCGGCAACACCAGCCGACTCCTTGTAATGTTCGCGTCGCGAGTACCTTTCTGTTGGCTCGTTGCCAGCCTGTGGGGTGCTGCCACTGTGCATGTGTATAATAATAATAATAATAATAATTGAGCGTTGTATAGGAGCTTTACCAAATTTCTGCGAACTGAACCCAGCACGCACGCTCACGTGAATCACACGCATTCTCTCACATATTGGACATGAACACATTACAATCACTTGGTGCGAAGGGTCAGCTCAACTATCCAAGTTTCGGAATTTAAAATTGTATAATTTTTAACTTTGTGGGCTGAACAGTTCCAAAGCAGAGGGTGAGGAAGCTGGAGTACCCGCAGAAAACCCCCGGCAATCGGCCCGAATGAACTGTGCCACACACGAGAAGGACTTGAAAATTCTTTTGCCCCGAGTGGGACTCGAACCTGACCTCTCCCATTGATGGCAAAGTGTCTTAACCACTAGACAACCGACCGCCCCGTGTGGTAAGATGCTAGACACTGCAAGCGCGTAGCATGATATATGTGAGCACAGAGTGGATGGAAGATGGCCCTCTAATGGTTTCTGTCAAGTCAATCCTAGGTATTGTTTACAGTAACTAGCTCAGTAGGCCACAGCCCCTGCTGAATCCCTGCCTCTCGGGTGCATCGTCTGACAATAAAGTATGGATCGGATCGTGTCAAATGTCGGTTTGACATTTTAGGTGAGTAAGTGCGCCGTGCTTCCAGCGGCAGGTTTTGAACTCTGTGTGTGTGTGTGTGTGTGTGTGTGTGCGTGTGTGTGTGTGTGTGTGCGTGTGTGTGTGTGTGTGTGTGTGTGTGTGTGTGTGTGTGTGTGTGTGTGTGTGTGTGTGTGTGTGTGTGTGAAATGCCATGTATTAAGTTAGTGAACAGGTTTACTAACGTGAACGGCTGAATAGTGCTGTCAGTTTAAAATGTAACAAAAAAAAGAAAAAAGAAAGAAAGAAAGAAAGACAGAAAGAAAGAAAAGGAAAGAAAGAAAAAGGCAGGAAAAAAGGAGAAAAAAAGAAAGAAAGAAAAAAAAAAAAAAAAGGAGCTGAAATCGTGTTGGCCTAGCGGTGACTCTGAATGTGACGTATCGCACCTTGCACAAATCAACGCCCACCTGCCACACTTCAGTCTAATAACAAACGTATACGGACACGCGTACCTTTTGCCAGTGTTTTGACCAGGTGTTCATAATCTACGTCAGCCGTCTTAAAGTGTTGATCCCTTGTCTCCCCTATTCACACTGTATTATGCCTACCTGATCTACCTGATAATGTCTGCGTGCGCCGATGTATGGAGTTCAGTAACCTTCCACAGGAACAGAAATTAAATTTACAGGGGCACGTGTGGCCTGCTCTAAGCTCACAGATAGACAGCGTTTATTACAACGTCAAAAGCCGCATAATATCTTGAAGATGTTTACGAAATACGAGCTTTTTCCCAGTCGTCGATCGTTGCTAAGATACGAGCCAAACTGCACGGTTACCGTTGCGTTAAGCCCAGCAAAAACAAGAAAGGGCCCGCTAAGCCGGGAACACACAAATCTAACGGATATAATGGCACGATGCGCTAAAGCGGTTTGCAGTGCGCGGTGAACTCATATTTCGGGAAGGTCGTAGAAGTCACATTGGGTTGGTGGCAACATTACAGGCTGACAGAGCTGTTGGGCCCGCTAAGCCGGAAACACACAAATCTAACGGATATAATGGCACGATGCGCTGAAGCGGTTTGCAGTGCGCGGTGAACGCATATTTCGGGAAGGTCGTCGAAGTCACATTGGGTTGGTGGCAACATTACAAGCTGAGAGAGCTGTTGATTAGAATTTAAGAAGACCGCTGACCCAACCTAACAGCTCAGAATGATCTGTGAGCCTAACACTTTGAAAAACAGGGCTTTAAACTCAGTTCCTACCAATTAAGTTTGGGATCTGCACCAGTGCCCTCACTGAAAACATCATAATTAAACTCTGGTTTGGTGGGAGTGCTGATTATACTCGTGTTTGCTGCAGTAAGCGCCATCAAAACCAGTTAACCTTGCCTGATGTTCGCATACTGGGCCAAAACCTAAAAAGAGCCAAAACTCTGGAATACTCGTGCGCGGTACGAACTGTTTTAAAGGTCTGCAATCTCAGCAAAATGACGCAAACACTGCATTTTTTTAAAACTGCGATTCCTTCGGCTGTGCATAATCCAGGCAACTCTGTCACAGTTGCAGAGTTTTCAGCGCTTCGGGGACCCTTATAAAACCAGCGCACGAGTTTGCCGTGACATTATTTGGCTTTTGGTCAGTGAGCGAGACACATCGCTACAGTGTCTAGCGGATGTTGAGTGCTGCACGGTATTTCTCGCTCAGTGTCAAAACGCAAACTGAGCTGTGAAATCAGGCTGCTTTTGGCTTTTATTGGGGTTTCAGGGCTGCTGAAAACTCTGCAACTGTGACAGAGTTGACTGTGCTTGCACGGTCGACTCTGTAAAAAGTTTTTCACACTTCAAAAAGCTTTTTGTTGGGCGCTTAGATCTTTAAGCCACACTAGCTATAAGGCACGGCGCAATACTGAAATGGCGGTGCAACAGGTTTCTCCGCTCGTCTTTCAAAATTGCAAGGTCTTCGGCATGATTTCAATCCGCTCTGGGACTTCGCTGAGCGATTTGCTGCACTAAGAGATCCGGCTGCCCAATTACTCACTCAGGCGTGAAAAGTCGGCGCGACTCAATCTATAGTTTCGGGTTACAGGGTTTGCGTGTGAAGGTAATTACTGCAGTCGGTCTCCAGAAAAAAAGAAAAAAAATGTGTTTGCTACTCAGGCATTTAGAGATGCACACTGTCACATGACCTGGGTTCTGATGTACGGAAACAGACCAGAGAACGCTCTGGGCCCGCATGTAGAAGTCGGGGGTTAGGGAGTTTAGCCCCGGGTTAGAGTCTAACCTCGAACTAAACTAGCTCTAGGGTGAAATTTGCTGTATTTTTTTTTTTTTGTTTGTTTGTTTTTTTTTGTTTTTAAATCAGGAAGCGGGTCCATTCCAGCAAGGTGCCTATGCCGTTATTGAAGGCTATTTGCCTTTCTTTCTTCGCTTCCTTTTTTATATTTAATTTTGTTTTGGGGTTTCTTTTGTCCTAGTCTGGGGTAGGCCCGTAGCCGTGGGCTAAATTAACCTCGAGTTTTACATACGGGCCCTGAACCCCATCGCGTTGGTAGCCGTTTCACTTCAAGCAATGCTCAGGCCGTTCGGCGTTCGGATCTCGGCTTGGGCTAAAGATTTGGGCTGGCTTTTTCCTCGTTGCCCCATCTTTGATTTCACCCCAGTGTGGAGGAAAAAAGACGTTTCACCTCCGACCAACCAACCAAAAAAAAAAACAAACAAAAAAACAACCAAAAAACCCTAAACCAACCAACCCACTCCCGTAATATAAAAGAAGTGATGGTCACGCGTGAGAGCTCTCGCCGTCAACCGTTAGCAGGATCAAACGAATGCAGGGTTCGCCATTCCGGCAGCAACTTCGTTGTGAGCATCAAAACATACGTACATAATTATCCTTACTACGGACCTGTAGGTCATGGTCTTAAATAGTCGCAGATCAACAGCCCTCCACCCCATCCTCCCACCATCTCACACACACACACACACACACACACACACACACACACACACACACACACACACACACACACACGCACACACGCACGCACGCACGCACACACACACACACACTCCCCATCCTACGATAGGGGGTAAAAACAACCCTGATCTGGACAGGACCTTTTGCCGAATCAGGAAGGGAAACTATAAATCCTTAACCGGAAGCTCATAAGCCCCGATTAATGCCTAGGTCAAATTACGAACTGCACGTGCAAAACAGACGAAAATATCCGCCCGGTGCACCGTGCACGGTGCAAGTGCAGGGCAGAGTAATGCTGTAGAGTCTGTGTAGATGTGTAAATGTCTTCACTTATCAGGTGTCCACTCGGACAATGTATCTTAATTTGAATTTAAACCTAAAAATACACAGCATTTTTTTTTTTTACCCGGCTGCGAACCGGTCACATCCAGAAATAAGCCTAGCAGCGCCCATCCCTTCCCCCACTACACACACACACACACACACACACACACACACACACACACACACACACACACACACACACACACGCACGAACGCACGAACGCATCACCACAACCACCACTACAAACAGAAAGTGTATTCCACGCACTGTAACTAATCGAGAAAAGATTACGAAGAAACAAAGTAATAAAAATAGGAGTATGTATACCGCTCTGTACGTCCCAAATAACCCCAAGAGATCGAGAAATACGCCCCCCCCCCCCCCCCCACACACACACACGCGCGCGCGCGCACATCTGGTACCCTCCCCCCGTCGACCCACCACCCCCATCGCAGCCCACACGTTAAAAAAAGCACAAAAATTCCATGCATTTTCACTAATCATGAAGGGAAATAAAGACGTTAAAGAGGAAATAACCCGCCTTACATAACCGAAATAATCCTAGCAAATCGGCGCTTAAATAATTTCAGGAATCCTCCATCAGAGGAAAAAAAATGTATCGTGCAGCCATAACCGCACTCACGAACAAGCGGAAAGAATCCGAACGCGCGCGTTTCCCAGCTGTAGGTTAATTTTCGGGGGGTCGACACCAATATCCCTGCTGCACTTAACGCTCATACAGAAATTTATGACGAACAGCGAAACCCGAGTTACGAGTAGGGTAATGTTTTCTTCAAACACTTCAATCCACCGCTACGTCTTTCCTGGATAGACTCTCTGACATCCTACCTATTGGCAGGAAGGACCCCGTTCCGCCATTAGCTCAAGTTTGTGGTTGCAATTTTGGCGGCAGTAAAACTGAGAAGGGGATATGGCCGGGCGGGGAGTGCAACAGTGTGTAGATATTTACGTACGTGCACATTTCCTTCTTTGACCAATTTGTAAGCGAAGAGGTGTGTAGGTTGGCGATTGATTGATTGATTGATTGATTGATTGATTGATTCACTGATTTATCTCTATCCGTCTGTAAATACTAACCCCCCCTCCCCTCCCCCCCCCCCCCAGCTCATTTTATCGAGATCCCAGCTGTATGTTATGAAAGTAATGCGCGCGCGCGCGCGCGCGCGCGTGTGTGTGTGTGTGTGTGTGTGTGTGTGTGTGTGTGTGTGTGTGTGTGTGTGTGTGTGTGTGTGTAAAGCGCTTTGAGCCAGCGTCTGCTGGGATACTGCGCTATATAAAAGTAATTTATTATTATTAGCATTATTATTCTTTAAAGGTTCAGTCGTTGAGTGATATTGCATTGACTGACTGACTGAATTGCTGGTCGGCTGGTTGGTTGGTGGGATGGTTGCCAAGTGATTGATTGATTGATTGATTGATTGATTGATTGATTGGTTGATTGATTGCATGGTCGACTGAATGCCTGACTGATTGATTGTTTCACTGATTCATTGACTGACTGGCTAAGATATTAACCGCAACAAGGTAACAACAAACAAACACAAACAAAGAAAGAAAGACAGAAATCATTTTAAAAAAAATAATCAAGAGCCACGAACTATGAGAGACGAGAAGAAAACTCTCATCATCACGTCATGGCACAGTTCTTCACACAGGAGTGTAGACAATTAAGAGTGCATTGACACCGTAAAATCTAGAAGTATCTCTCACAGCTGGAGATCCAGACCGAACAGACCATAAAACCTCGTTAAATTCACTTGCGTTGCACTTCAGTTCACCTTGCAGCAAGCATAGGCACACTCTCACAAGGCCGAGAGAGAGAGAGAGAGAGAGAGAGAGAGAGAGCGCAAACTGCCTTGCCCTAAACCACTAGTCGAGTGACTAGGGAACGGTCAGTTTGCACCTGACGGAAACTGACCCCCCACCCTGGCACGTGCCAGATTAAGGAGGTCATGCTGACCGTTAACCCATCAGAAAATTGCCACTACCATCAGTGGACCAGAAAGAACAAATTCATAGCTCTCTCATAGACACGTCTCTCTCAGCAGGGCGGCATAAATGCTGATCAAATCAGAGTGGATCCATGCAGCGATACTGCACATCGCCGTCGACGGCTGGAACGGCAACACCCAATGAGAGGGTGTCACAGTGTGTGTGTGTGTGTGTGTGTGTGTGTGTGTGTGTGTGTGTGTGTGTGTGTGTGTGTGTGTGTGTGTGTGTGTGTGTGTGTGTGCCCCGGTGTGTGTGTGTGTGTGTGTGGGTGTGTGTGTGTGTGGGTGTGTGTGTGTGTGTGTGTGTGTGTGTGTGTGTGTGTGTGTGTGTGTGTGTGTGTGAGAGAGAGAGAGAGAGAGAGAGAGAGAGAGAGAGAAATTAAATGAAACTTTATTCAGTTTTCCAAGGATAAACAGATATAGGCCGCACAAAGAGCTGTCTTCCACATTGTCCTTGCTAAACTAGGAAAAATCTACACTACGAACACAACACGGAGAGAGAGAGAGAGAGAGAGAGAGAGAGAGAGAGAGAGAGAGAGACAGACAGACAGACAGAGACACAGACAGAGACACAGACAGACAGAGACAGAGACACAGACAGAGATATAGAGACGGAGCCAGAGCCAGAGCCACAGACACCCGTAACAGAGAGACAGCGACAGAAACATAAATTATTAGACAGAGTCTTTCTGCAGCAAAGCTTGGTCTAACAGTACTGATGTGGTGTATGATTGTCTGTGAGAAAAGCAGCCTGACGGCTTTTACCGGCTCCGTGTCTCGCCCACAAAGTAGACGCACTCGAAAGTGGCGCGGGCCGGCCGAGGTCTTCAGTGCTACCTGCAACAACGATCCACAAGGCCGATCGACTGTTCGCCTTGCCACAAACAGGTAACTCAACCACCCAACGTAAACTTCGAAACAAAAATCTTCTCAGTTGCTCCGCGTTTCAGTCATGGCTGAAATGGTCAATGTCGTATTGTTTTGTAGTCTGCCTATCTGAGGTACGTTGTCCAAGATCACAGTGTACAGGGACCGCATGTATAAGTCGGGGTTAGGGAGTTTAGCCCCGGGTTAGAGTCTAACCTCGAACTAAACTAGCTCTAGGGTTAAATTTTCTGTTGATTTTTTGTTTTAAATCAGGAAGCAGGTCCATTCCAGCAAGGTGCCTATGCCGTTATAGAAGGAATTTTGTCTTTCTTTCTTCGCTTGCTTTTTTTAATTTAATTTTGTTTTGCGACTTCTTTTGTCCTAGTCTGGGTTAGGCCCGTAGCCGTGGGTTAAATTAACCTCGAGTTCTACATCTCCTATCACAAACAAAACTGAAACAAAACCCCAGCTGGCGCTGAACTGCAGTCGCTCTACCGAGTGTCCTCCCAACAACAACTCCTTGGGGACCGGGCTAAAACCGACGTCACGGTATGTAATGCTTCGGGAAATCCGCTGCGTCCTCAAACTTCCTAAAACGTCCTAAAAACGTCCTGTGCTCTCCCTACTGATAACGTTTCGAGTCAGGGCGATTCAGGAGGCTGGCTAGAGAGTCCGTTTCGGCCTTCCTAACCCGAAGTACCGCTCAGTTGGTATAGTTTGCCCGCTAGCGGGTGCAAATGTATACCAGTCAATTCCGTCCATATTTCGGCATAAACAGCCGTCCACTAACGGCGGCGACTGTATCCCCGAAACGCGGGAGGGGGTGCAAAATGTACTCCGGGGTCTGGCGAGGTGAAGTCACGTGGCCGCTGCCTTCGTTCTACGAATTTACTTTATGCGAAACATCGACGGAATTCACTGGTATACATTCCCCCCCCCCCCCCCCCCCATTGGGCGAACTATACATACCGATCCTAAATATCAGTCAGTCTCAACAGAAGGCAATCGTGAACGTGTCTGGAACTGACACGGTACGCTGAGTTCGCAGTGGTCGGGAACAATGTGCAAACTTGAGGCACGCTATCTCCAAAATACTGCGAAACCGACCAGCTAAACCTCATCATGAGTGTGGGCGCATCGACCCAAAGGTGTTCGACAAAGACGACATAAGCCTAACTAATGTCTGGAGGTAAACTGTGCCCCAACTGAATTGAAATATTACGAAAGCAGCCACATAAGCCTTCCTATGTCTGGCAATAACTCTCGTCCTAAAAAAAAAACAAAAAAAACTTAAATCAGAGAAGCGCTGTGATCGACGAGTGCTTTCCTGTGTCCCCTTTTCTGCGGAAACCTTGCTCAGTGCACGGGCAAAAGTTCAGGATTGAAATCGATACGACCGACTTAGGGGAGACAACATTTGTGTCGCAGGAAAGCGGAGACGCTCAGTTTTCGCCCTTTATGCACTGCGGCGACAATACCCCCGACCACCCAGATCGTACAGCGAATAGTGGGAGTATAGTCATCTGCTGCTCAGCATGAAGAGAACCGTTGGACACTATGAGAAACGCTGTTGGAGAGCGACAGAGGCGTGATTCATCTTGTACGGATGGTGGTAAAATCTTGTCACTTTATAGATAATTCTGAGCTCACAAATTCTTCTGAGCACTTTAGGTAGTGTCCACAGCGTACCACTTAGACGCCTGCTCAGTGGCAGCATCTCTCAGGATGGCACTGAGCCAACAGAAGGCTTTACGTGACAGGAATGTCCAGGATTCAGCTAGTGTTGCGGGCGAAAGTTGAGTAGAAGAATTTGAACTTGCGCTCGCACAGCCCGCAATAGCACTGCATTGCATTAAGAGCTGTACCAATCATTAAGATAGACTATTTTGAGCGGGCTCTCGCTAGTTTAAGGAGTCCACACAGTGTCAACAATGAATATAGCTGGTGTTGCATTTGTGAGTTGCTTGAAGGCTCAAAGACTAAAAAACAAACAAACACCCCCTCCCCCCCCCAAAAAAAACAACAAAAAAAAAACAACAACAACAACAACAACAACAACAAAACCCACAGAAAACCAAAAAACCCAACAACAAACAAACAAAAAACCCAACAACAACAAACACACACACACACACACACACACACACACACACACACACACACACACACACACACACACAAAACAACAAACAAACACCCTACAAATTATTTCCCTTAAAGGTTTTTGGTTAAGCCAAAAACTTTCAGCCGTCGAACACTTTCGGTTTTAGCTCAGAAAAGAAAAAAAGCTCCAATGAGGCTGAAATTTAGCGCAGGTCTTACTGGGACCGTGCCAATACGCTGCGAATAGCTCGACATGATCCGTGCCTGAAAAAAAAACAGGACGAAACGAGCTTTTACACACCCGCTGTAGTCTGTACATTCTGCTCATCCGAGGCTACGCGACTGCAAAGAGTTTGGCAAAGATTTACTGGTATCCCTGGCAAAGAGAAGCGGGCTAAAGTCAATCGCTGTGACAAGTTTGAGGCATTACGTTCGGCTATAATTTATGTGTATACAGTAGTTTTACGGCAAGACGGCATGACACATAATTATCGGTGACTGACGTGGGCTGAGAATTCCGGTGCGGAAAAGTCACGACCTGTACGCACCAACCTGTGTGATTTAGGTTCAATAAATTGTATGATCTTCGTTAGCGAAGTAGTTTACCCAGTGGGTGGGTGGGTGTTTGGGTGTTGAACGTCCTTTTCCACCCCATAGGATGATATCAAAGACGGGGCAACGATAAAAAAAAGCCAGCACAAATATTTGGCCCCAGCCGGGATCGAACTCGCGACCCGAGCATTAGAAGTCCAACGCTCTACCATTCGACCACCCCGGCTCCCCTAGTATACCCAGTACAGGGACTACATCTAATACACTGCATACGGCCGTTTCGAGCACCCAGTATACAGTAACAAGAACTGCCAGAACTCTAAAAAAAAAAAAAAAAAAAAAAAGACGGGATTTTGTGCTCACCATCGTGCCGTGGTACTGCAGTGACTACACATGTATACAGGTCGTTCAATATTAAAAAAAAAAAAAAAAAAAAAAAAACTGCAGCTGAATTTCTAAAGAAAAAAAAAGCAACAATAACCCGAAAAAAAGTGCACGCAATTTGCATTTGAAAATGCCTGCAACCTCAAACGATGCCTGATGAAAGAAAGAATCGATTTTTACACAGCGCACTAACCTTGAAAGGGGGCGGGGGGGGGGGGGGAAGAGAGAGAGAGAGAGAGAGAGAGAGAGAGAGAGAGAGAGAGAGAGAGAGAGAGAGAGAGAGAAATACGAAGAAAAGAAATTTAAAAAAGGACCTGATCTGACAAAACTAATTTAACTGGGGGAAAAAAAACTGTCGGATTAACAGTTTCTATGTACACAAGCAACCGCTAGCAGCCTTGGACCGTGTATTTAAACTGAGCCTATAGACATTTGAAATGACATGGGTAAATAATGACGCCCGCATCGATTTTTAAATGCAACTCTTTGCTTAACGAGAGAGGAACACACAAAAGAAATCCTTTACAGCCGACAGAACAAATTTTACGGCTGAAGCTGGATTAGCAAACCGTGGTGCATTCGGGCCGACCCTGCCCCTGAAAACTACAGACACTAAGTATACATTGCAAAATGACGTCCGAGAAAACGTAACGACGCCCAATCGATGCTTAATTGAAACATTTATTTAACTGGAGTGGGACACATAAAAAACAATATATAAAAAAATACCCCCCCCCCCCCAAAAAAAAAAACAAAAAAAACATGAAGCAGGAAAACAGTCCAAAGAAACACACTGTTGCATGATCACTAAACGATTACAGAAGGCAAAGTTTGTTTGGATCTGTCGCACTTCTGCATTGAAAACTCTTCCTTATCTGACGTGTCCGCCATGCGCATGATTTGTACATGTGAGCACGTTAATATTCTTATAAGCGTTTAACTTGTATATTTTATAAGCTTTTTAACTTGTGCTCTGCTGTGTGACCGATGCCGTGGAGGCGTATGTGTACATTTCTGTCACCTGAATAAACTGATAAGATCAGAACAACACTAGTCTCGCCCTTGCGAGTGCGCAAGTACGCTCAAAACAGTCTATTCTGTGATGGGGGAGCCGTGGTGGCCGAATGGTAGAGCGTTGGACTCTCAATGCTCGGGTCGTGAGTTCGAATCCCGCCGGCTGGGGCCAAATATTTGTGCTGGCCTTTTTTCTCGCTGCCCCGTCTTTGATATCGCCCTTATGTGGTGGAAAAGGACGTTAAACTCCCAAACACCCACCCAGCCACCCCTGTTTTGTGCAGACCTTTAAGCGCCATACAGTGACGCTTTTGGCTGTGGGAACAAAAATTCAAACGGCCCGAACCTCTTCTGCGCAGCAACAACTTTCAAGTTATTAGACCAAGGGCCCACGACGTCTATTAACTATACCACACCAGCTCCCCCTCCCCCTACCCCCTTCTCAAACAGGGAGAAAGGAATGAAATCTACAAATTTTGGATCTAATTGGTCCGATGTCGGAAACTCCCAGAGCAGCTCCAAACGATTTGCAAACCTAATCAATACTATTATGTTAGAAGATGGACCTTTCATTCACATAAGCTGCCAGACTGACGGTCCACATTATAAACATTAGTACTGACCTTGGCCTTCGGAATGAGACTCTAATTATACAGACACTGCGAACGGTGATGGAACACTTTACATGATGACACTGCGTGGTATAAATGTGAATCCCACAGCAACCTTACGGCACCGGAGATCCCAGAGGGAAAACATTACGTGACGGAACAAATTTTATGCAATGGCGAAATCCGCTTTGTCGACAGTTTTATGTTGGGCTGGCCTTGAAAGTGTCAACTGACGTTGACCGAGGACTATGCAAACGAGGTCAGAAAACGATTAATTTCTGTACCAACAAATCAGAAAAGAGAGAGAGAGAGAGAGAGAGAGAGAGAGAGAGAGAGAGAGAGAGAGAGAGGAAAAAAGCGAAGGAAGGATAGAAGAAAGAAAGACAGACTAGAGAAAGAAAGAAAAGAGAGAGAAAAAAATGGAAAAGAGAAAAAAATGGAAGAAATTAAGACAAACAGACAACGCGAGAGAGAGAGAGAGAGAGAGAGAGAGAGAGAGAGAAGAATGCGGGGAAAAAAATTCATAAGAAAGAAAGAACGAGAGAGACTTAGAAAGAATGACAGGAAATAATAAGCAATAAGAAAGAAAAGAAAAGCACACTAAAGAGAGAAAGACAGAAAGAAAATAAGTAAACTCGGCCTGAACAATGGCCCTAGGAACTACGCTCATAAACACCAACTTTCAAGCGGAAGTAAAAGAAGAAGAAGAGGCCAGAAAGGCTTTAAATCAGTTACATCAGTTACACGTATACAGTTAGTTAGTTAGTTAGTTAGTTAGTTAGTTAGTTAGTTAGTTAGTTAGTTAGTTAGGGTTTAACGCCGCTCAAGCAACAAAGACTATTTCGCGGCTAATACAGGTATACAGACGACGACGACCACACATCATCATCATCATCATCATCATCATCATCACCACCACTACTTCAGTTGCAGCAGCACCACGATGTAAGTGCAAGCTGACGATAACTCCGACAAGTTCGAAGACAACAGCAATAACAACAATGACAACACCACAACCAACATCCCTCTGGACATCTTCCAGACAGTACAGCTCTCAACGCCCCGCCGTTACATATAAGTAGAAAATAAAACGAATTACCTTCTGTCGTTGTCCGGGCCACGAACCATGTTCTGCAAACAAAAGAAATAAAACAGTCATTGCAAGAAGGAGAAAGAAAAAAAGAAAAAAACCAAAACGATGATTGTACGTGCAGACATAAACTTTCAAGTTGTGCTTACCAGCACTTAACTGTACATGTCTTCAAAGCTGAAGCTAAGAGCCAGAAACACAAGCACAGATTTTCTTTGTGATACGATGCAGGTTCTCATGCTTCAACTTGACGCGCAGCCTTGCTTCCAGAACCTGTCTCTGTCTTGTTCTTGGGTGTTTTTTTTTTTGTTTTGTTTTTTTGGTTTGCATTTGAAGTGAGATCGCCTCACAAGGAAATGTCTGGCAAATTTAAAAGCAACAATAACAACATCGACGGCGATCAAGGAAAAAAAGACACCCCCCCCCCCAAAACAAACAAACAAACAAACAAACAAACAAACAAACAAACAAACAAACAAACAAAAAACAAAACAAAAACAAAAAACAAAACAAAGCAAAAAACAAAACAAAACAAAACAAAAACAAAAAACAAAACAAAGCAAAACAAAAAATAACCCGAAGGCAGGGCGCCGCAAAGTACAGGCCATCACTTTTCTCAATGATGCAACATTTTGTAGACAAAGTTAATAACATGAAAAGACAACAGAGAAACATTTTGTAGACAAAGTTAATAACATTTTGTAGACAAAGTTAATAACATGAAAAGACAACAGAGAAACAGGTATACAGTTGTAAAGGAAGGATGGTTTGAGCATTACCCCAATTGTCTTAATCATTTTCACCATGATCGCCGGAAACACAGCTAGAATAAAAGTTGTAATGATGAACTCGCCACCGGCACAACCTCCTCTCTCCTCTGATGAAGATCATGGATCAGTCACTCCATACACAAAATGTACAGCGCTTTGTGAAAATCGAAACGCTATAGAAAATGCTGAGTTACACACTATTATGACGATTGTAAGTTCAGCTGTCACTTG